>CM070718.1:14115382-14367882 GCA_036346275.1 Otatea glauca | reverse complement strand
GATGGAGGTTTGCACGCAGCATAATGCATGGCACCATACTACTTAGAATCGTTCTGTTTAGGGCATTCTTGATTTGCCTTGAGCCCTTGACCAAACGTTGATTTCCATGCCATCCTATTCCTATCCACCAGTATCTGACTAATCTGAGACACCAGACAACCAGTACGAGGCTAGGTTGGTTTGCTGAATTTTCCTCCTAGAATCAGATGGTATGGTAGCTTCCAGTTGACCATTTCACCTCGAATAGCCAAGTCTCCTCGCCGACGACGGACGAAATCATTATCATCTGTCCGACACTTTGTTTTTTATTTGAGCTTCCTATTATACATTTATACCCTCATGGACAGAAAATACAGGATGTAAACAAAATTATGAGCTGCGCCAGTGATTACCATTTCAAACAACAATATAAAGCTAGCTAATGGCCAATTCGGTCTTTCGAAATGTCTTGCAGACAAGATCTTCTCAAAACCGACTAATAGGGCAAAAATTCAATCTATGCACATGACTTACAGGAAGCATATCGTGGAAGCTAAGAGGAAAAAAGGAGGAGACGTGACGCTATTCCAACTATTGAAATCAAAACCACATGGCGGGGACACACCTATATTCCTCTCAAAACTCCTAGAAAATATGCGGAACTTTGCTTGCTAGAACGCGCTCTCGTCTTTCGATAAAAGCATGTGGGAACCATCCTGCTTTTCCCTTGCATTCACCTTCTGCCCAACCATTGCTTGATATCTGTGTTCGAACAAGACAACACCAGATTAATAGCAGATAAATGATGATATGTTTAGCTGCTAGGAGCAAGCATTGAGAATCCTTAAAACAGTATTAACAACACAGAGGAAGCTTACATAACATGGCTAAAAAAGGTATTACCTTTCGGACAATAACAATGTCGCCAGCTGACAAGTTAAGCTCAAACTCACTTTCAGCCTGGAAGGAATCAAGGGCCTGCATCACAAAGAATATGTAGAATGTTTAAGAAGAATCCCAGATATTGACAGCTTCATGTACATTTGGCGGCTGGCACAATAGTTTTTGTATTGAAAATATGTCACACCTCTCCTAGGAAGAAATCGACAGATGCTACTGACTCATCAGCAGAAGGGGATGCAAACACGCCATTAACTTCTTCGTATGCTGGTGCTGGTGGTGGTGGCATATGATTTTCTGCAGATGGGGTTGGAGGTGCTTCAATTTTTTGACGCTCAGACACCATCTATCAATCAGAATATAATCACTAAGTTATGTGCACACAAGATTTCTGTATGCTCCACATTGCACAAGTTGGGATGTGACAACAGGCCAAGAAATAAATTTGGTCAAATGTAACAAATGCTACAGTATGCATACTTCTTCTTCCAAAAGGTCAAGGATCTCCAGAGCTTTCTGATGGTAAGTGCGCTCAGCCTCAACCTTCGGGCCAAAACAGGAATTATTAGTGAACACATAATTTTCTGATAAAATGCAACAACCTGATTCATAAGCATATGTTGCATTAATTGGTGTAGTTGATGGTTACCATAGCAATGAGACGTTGTAATGTCAATCTTTGCTGCTGAGCCTCAACGGCAGCCATTGCTGCAATAGCTTCCTTCCCTAACCCCACCATGTTTGACTTCAGTTCTTCAAGTTTGTACTCAGCTGCTTCCAACTTTGATATTACTTCACCGTTCCCAGCTGATTCTCTTACTCTGTTTTGCCGTCTTGACACTTCAACAGCCTATTAAGGGACAAAAGAAAGTAAGGAATACTGTTTACACAAAGGAGCGATGCACAGGGGGAAATGCAAGAATTACTTATGTAGCTCAGATTTCAGAATGACTAAACTAAATCACATGATCTGAGATGGTAATAGGGTCCAATATAAAAGAGCATTGGTTGGTGGAAACTGGCACATTGGCACTGGTATCATTTGCTTCGCAAATGATTATATTTTACAATTTCAAGAGATGGAAACCACCTTTAGATGAGTAAGGCTGAAGAGATCTGTTCGTACATACAATAATGCTTCCCATAAAAAAATAGTGTCACTTTTTTTTAAAAAAAAAAACAGTGTGATCTTCAGAACCTCTATGGGATTGTGCCAGTTCACAGAGACTAGAGAAATAGATCCATCCTTTTTCCTCTATGCGCCTATAAGACTTGTAATAACAAGTTGTATTAGTGTGGAGCACATAGCTTATGGAGCTCCTGAATGAATATTACTCTCAGCTTCAAGAATAAATCTTTTAAGGAACCAAGGGTCTAAGTATATTATGTGATGATATCTAACCCCCAAGAATACTAATTCATCATTGAAAGAGACTTAGCTTATAAGTTAGCCAATATTTTCACCTGAGCTTCAGCTTCTTGCCTCATTCTGTCATATCTCTGAGCTAGATGTCTGGCATCCTCTAAAGGTGCACCCATTACCATTGCTCGCAGAGGCTCTGCCACCTAGAGTTCAAACAAATTTATTGCACAGCTTATCAGATTACCAAAATAAATTTATCTGACATGCAAAAATACAATACGAAAAACTGCCCAACTGTACTCCAAATATTATCAATCTATAATAACCCAAATATCCTTGGATATTTACAGGAGTTTTGCATTTTTCCAACATATATAATATTAACATAAAGTAAAAACAAATCCGGCACTAGGAACACAGACCTGTGTACCAAATGCTTTCAACATGTTCCCATGTTCCTTTTCCATCAGAGAACGAGCCTTTCCATAGTATGTAGCAGCTTTGGATAAAGTATTACCACTTGTACATGTGTTTTCAATGCCATATTTCTGGCTATCATTGGACAATTTATTTCCTACAAATGTAGGTTGTAGAGCTTATCAGCATACATTAATGTAGATATTGAATTGCATTATAACTGACTAAGGACTAGTAATGTTAAGCTCAAAATTACTCTGTTCAGGTAATAGGTAGTTGGAATAACATACCTATTTCCACTTGTTTAGAACCTGTGACTATGTAGCCCTCCACACCACGTACAATGTCTCTTTGAAAATGCTGGCAAAAGATACCAATGTTTTTATCAAAAAAAAAAGAAGGGTACAGAAAAGAGACAATAAATATGTCTTGTTCATACTTTAGCAGCACGAGTTGATAAGTAAAGTTTTTCCAATCTCTGGTGTAGTTTAACTTCTGATTCATCTGTAAATGCATTATCTGAATTTCCATAGGCACCAGCTCCAAACTGCTTAAACACACCCTGCAATGATATAGATAGGTAAAATGTATGTTACTTATATCAAGTTTAAAAAGAGTAGACTTTTGGATGCCACTTAAATATGAGGCCATGAGGGATATATTCAAGGACAAAAAAATATTTATTCAAGTAAATGTCATGCAGTGTACATGGGCGCTTATGATATGGACAGTATACAGGTTCTAGGTATGTACTCCCAGTTTAAGCAATGTGGGAGCATTTTAAGGCAGACTTGAAACTGGCGTTAAACTTAGGTTTCCACTTTCCTTTGCAAATCGCAAGCATGAGCATAAAAACCATGGTATTTGTAGTTATAGTATAGCATAATATAAATTCAGCTGAGAAATCCTGATACCACCTTACCCAGCTAGTTCTCATCATGATTTCATATAGGAACGGCATTTTTTTTTTGAATAAGTATGTAGGAACAACATTTGCGTACCGATTTCATAGTAAGGAATAAGTACGGGTATAGTAACAAAACAGTGCGCCACCATAATCTGCATCTCCAAACAACAGGTATCACCGAAACAAACACTAACAACCAGAATACCAGATCACCCAAATGCGTACTTGCTACTGTTCCATGCGTGCCTTCTGATCATATCTACGTTTCTACGCTTCTATCCCTCTAATACCTTTAAATTGGGTGTTCCTAAGGCAGAGTCACTCCTTAATTTTCTCAATAGAAAAGGATAGATGCAAAACAATCAAGTAGCTATTACTCAAAACAACGTATTGGGCAGGTCATGTCTATACTGTTCTTTACTTGGACGAGGAATCGAGTCCGATGCGTTATATCAGAAACCTGAATATCCTTATAACTCAACCGATTTGATCAATTCTATCCCAAAGACAACAAGTTTTTTTCGTCTCAAAATTGTAATCGAGTCCATCAAATGGTCAACCTTCTCTCTATTCATCACTCCACTTCCCGGCATCAATATAACCTGACAAGACCGAATCAAACAGCACAGACTTATGAGTTCTGAGAGATTGACCGCATCTATCTAACGATACTAATCAAACATCAAACCAACGGCCGGTGCGTGTCTAGCCCACCCGTACGAGTACTCTACCCAGATCGATCAAGAATCGCGAGAGCGGTCAAGATAGGCGGCGTCACCTGGCGGGCGACCTGCTCCTTGAGCCTGGAGGCCTGCTTCCACAGCGCCTCCATGGGCGCGGCGCGGCGGCGAGCAGACGGACAGGGAGGGGGAGGACGGACCGGACCGGTCGCCCGGAGACGAACAGGTGGATAGGCCTTTGGTCTCTGCTCTTTCTTTGGTTTCACGCCGGACGACGAGGGATTGATGATGGGGTAGGTAGGCTCTGCCCCTGCGGCCGCTTGCGGCTTGTTCCGATGCTTTCCCGGTGGTTGGCTCCGAGTTCACGGCCTTTTCAGGCTTCAGCTCATCAGCTGGACTGGAACCGCGTCCGCGCTGCCCCGGGAATAATAAACGGTTCCATCATCCCGGGCCCACCTGACGGTGAGATGGTGCGGGACCCGCAGGAGGTCGGTCCGTGCCTACGGGCTACGGCTACGGGGAGGCCGTAATGGCTGGGCCGAGGACGACGCCTCCGTATACCATCCGTTCGTCCGTATACCTGTCGGCGCAGGCGCTTCAGATATCTATCACTCGATAGAGACGCAAGCGAAAGCTGACCTTTTCTTTTGGAAATACTACTGCTGCTTATTTATTTACTGCTTCACTTCTGCAGAAAGAAAGGTACTATCTCTCTCTGGGAAAGAACTTTGTGACACCAGCTGGAAAATGTGCTTGCTGTTTCACAGGAGTAGGGCCGGGTGCTGCGAATTTCTTACGAGCAAGATGAGAAAAACACTGAGAAACGAAGAACTCAATGCATTATCAGCTGCAGTAGAAGCGAGATCGAAAAACAAACATCGTTCGGCTGTTATCAGTTGGGCCGGCCCTGACCAATTGTAGGCCAGATTGTTCTGGACAGGACTTTACCACAGGCAAAGAGAAAAGGGGAGTGATGGGCCTACTCCTCCAAGGTAACAACACGTTTGCAAATTCTTTACTAGCCCAGGACTTCCGGAGCCATCAAATCAGAAAAGGCAGGAAACAGTCATCGAAGCAAAACACTCACCAGCTTTAGAGAGAGAGACTCGTGTACATGGCGGAAACTTTTGAGAGATTCTTTGTCGTTTCGACCACTTCGCCTTCGCCAGCCAAGAGGCCAGCAGGTAGAACATCGCACCAGCTATATATCAAGATCCTAAGAAATAAGAGGTGTCTCGTATATTGACAAAATCAGAGCGATAGAGGACCATTACAAAAGCCAGCTTTCCCCCATTCTCGGAGGAAAACGGTGCACACTGCACACATACGACGCGCGCCACGCCTACAAAGATTCCCCTCCCTACCACAACCACCGCACCAATGATCAAGCCTCTCCGTGTCGTGCCGAGGAAGCGCCGCAGTCTGTACCGGCCAGCAAGTAGGAGATCGCCGTTGCAGCGGATGCGATCGCAACATCACCATCTCGCGCTCGCGCCGCCGTATCGCCATCGCCAGTAAACCGCAGCTACCGCGAGCGGGCCCATGCCTCTGCGAAATAGCCGTGGAATAAAACGATGCGTGCCCACACCTACATGTCGCGTAGCAGTACCGCTACGCGGTTTTACACGAGCTGCGCCCTTCTCTCTCCCTTTCCTTCCTCTTCGAAGTTGCTCTCTTTCCTTTCCTCTTTCAATGGCGTTCGTTTTCCTGCCGCTATATACCCTTTTCGCGGCAGAGGTTGTTGTCCCGGTGGCTATCCATCCATCTCCGGACCAATTTCGTTCGTAACCAACAGGGCTTAAGGCCAATCCTGCTCGCTCCTTTCAACGGCATCACATCTGAAAGGCTGGTCCTGGGATCCTATCCTTGTGCGCCGAGCCTGAGAGGTGACGGCATTTTACGGGACGTGGCTTTCGTGTTATGTGGATCCGGCGAGACGTGCAGCAAACGACGACTTGACTTTCCGAACCAGTGCACTCGTCCTTCTGACTAGGACGAAGTAGTACCTGTATTACTGCTACAAATGAATCAATCAAGTGGTCGCGGTGTGTGCGGATCCGGGCGTATCCTCCCGATTGCGGCGGGGCTCTAGTAGTTGCAGGGCATTTGAGGGGACCCCAGGCTTGATGCTTGGACGGGCGTTCCTCTGTGTTGTCGGTTGTCACCAATTTTTGGCCGGCGGCAACACTCTCCGTTCTTTTTTTTTCCTTTCCGTCCATGCTCGCTCTGCAATCTCCATGCCATGTCGCCAACCAAGAAGACGAATACGGCCAAAGCCACCCTTTTTGGTCTCGAATCAAGAGCTGAACCAGCGCTTCTCTTCTGTGTGTGCAGTTGTGCTGTGCCTGACCTGACCTTCACGACTGCTCTGCAAATATACACCACCTAGTGGAGGTTGAACCATGCTGCAGCTGCACAGTACGTAGTAACTACACCAACTGAGCACATGTACAGTGGCATATACCCATGAAAGCATATCCAGTGCTACAGTGCTTACGATTTCCTGAGTTTGTTGTAAGTTGTAACTGTTATCGTGTTGTATCGGTGTGGAGAGAGGACGAAAGGTTTGTGTGATCCATTCCGGCCCCTGGAGTTACCCAACAAATCCAAACTGGTAAATTTTGCGCAATCTCGTGCCCTCATTTCAAAGTTCAAGGCTTGCAATCGTTCGTTCATATCCGGGGATAACTTTTATTCCATGAAACTCACACTGCCTCCCACAAAAGTTGAATTTTGAACTAAGCGAGCCGAAAGATTGGGTTTTCACCTGATATCTGACGGATTGAATTATCTCCCTAACTCCAGCGGATCTGTACAGAGAGCAACGCATTTTTTAAAGAACTTTGGCGATTGAGGTCAGCCGTGACATCAATGGAAAAAGGTATTTTGGCAAAGCAGTGGGATTAGATTATCTGAGCTATAAGCAGGCAACAATGGGGGACCATGGCGATATCATGGTTCTAGACGTTTATACTATAGAATTTCCTGTTTCAGTTTCCAGCTGTGGCAGCTGCCATGAGAGCACTCGGCACTTGCAGTAGTCCGATGTGCCGCGCAGAATATTATAAACTGCATGATCTAGGAGCGCTCTGTCGCCATGTACTTTCTTAGCTGAGTATTTTACTCGAGGAAGTGGCAAGTGCTTACTGCTTCTCCAACAAAAGAGATAAGGATCGCATGACTTGTACAGCAAATCGAGAGTGACTTGCAAGTTGCAACCACATCTATGTACCATTAGTACTACTCCACTACAAACCTTACAGAAAACGATACCTTTTGCAACGTTAAGACAGCACATTTTTGGAGTTCCATTACGCAATTTAGTCTGAAATTCAGAGGGATGCATGTAATTATCAAACGCTGCCGCGAGAATGCAAAGTGCAGGGGAGGACAAGAGGAGGCGTCAAGTTGGAGGAAGATGTCCTTGTCGTGAGCCTGACCCTGAGAGCGCCTATGCGGCCATGTCTGACCTCTGAGCTCTGATCCCCCTCGCCAGCCCATTTCATGCACATGCAACCCAGGAATGCTAATCATAGAGCCGCAAAAGGCTTGAACTTTCTTCAGTCCAATCGACCAAAAGGTGAGAAAATGCGATGTGAAAATGGCAATAACTTCAGCTCAAGTTTGCATATCCATTCATGCGCTAGCAGTTGCAGAGAAGAAGCATTGTGTACACTAGCTGTAATCGAATTTTTCATTACCTGACTGTCTGGCATGGTTCTTGTGCATTGTTACCTTGAATTTTACTGCACGTGGAGACGAGCTTGGCAAACTTCTGTTTGGCAGAAGTTGATCGGATCTAGATGGCAACAACGCGTCTGGTCCCGAAAGCAAATGTCCTTTTCCTTTTCTACATTTTTTTATTGATATTAAAGCATGATAGAAACTAGAACACATAATAAATAGGTGTGTCGTTTTCATATTTTTAATCAGAGATAAAATTCTCAACAAGATGCCCTTGTTTTTCTCTCTAGTTCTCTTTTGTGGCAAAACTAATATGCCATTTTGCAGTAGCAAAAATGTATTAGACTGTTAGTTGTACTACAATATAGATTTTCAGAGTAAATACAGTGTTGTTTAGAGCACAAAATGCATAGACAAACAAAGAGTTGACTACCCACCCCCCAAAAAAAACAACAATTTGCACTTATCATGATTCATCAAAGCTTTCACAAATCAGGGTAGGTCAACAGCGACCCCCTGCCTTTCTCAATTCCCATCCTCAAAAGTCCCAAATCTCCATAGCCCTGGCGAGTACTAGCACCACCATTTTTCTCGTTTTCACCACTCCTCAAAAGGCGGCATTTCTATTTCCCAGCACGCACTGCCCTGCCTGCCGCGCTATTATTATATACTACTTCACGCTATCACGCAGCGTCGTGCCACCTCCCAATATATAAACACCTCTCGTGTACTAACTACTACTATTCCTGACCTACGGTTGCAACATCTCTAACCGAGACATTGACCCGAGCTACCTTATCTACCCCTCCCTCCCCCACCATATTTTGCGCTTGATTTGCTTGAGCTATCTCGCGCTCTTGCGCTGTGCAGTGCAGATCGTTCGGTCGAACTGGAGGCGGCATGAAGGTGCAGTGCGACGTGTGCGCGGCCGAGGCGGCCTCCGTCTTCTGCTGCGCCGACGAGGCCGCGCTGTGCGACGAGTGCGACCGCCGCGTCCACCGTGCCAACAAGCTCGCCGGCAAGCACCGCCGCTTCTCCCTCCTCCACCCCTCCTCGTCGTCCGCCCAGAAGCCGCCTCTTTGCGACATCTGCCAGGTAGAGATATACACACACCAAATGGAAAAAAAGGCTCTTCTTTGTTGTTTCCTACAGCTGGCCAACTCTGAAGCGTGAACGGAACTGCAGGAGAAGAGAGGGTTCCTGTTCTGCAAGGAGGACAGGGCGATCCTGTGCCGGGAGTGCGACGTGCCAGTACACACGGCGAGTGAGCTGACGAGGCGGCACAGCCGATTCCTGCTCACCGGTGTGCGTGTCTCGTCGGCGCCGATGGACTCCCCCGCGCAGTCGACAGAGGAGGAAGCGGAGGAGGAGAACAGCGGCAGCCCCTGCAACGCCGGCTCCTGCAGCGGCGCCGGCACCGCCACGGCGAGCGCGAGCGACGGCAGAAGTATCTCCGAGTACCTGACCAAGACTCTGCCCGGGTGGCACGTCGAGGACTTCCTCATGGACGACGATGCCGCCTCGGCTGCCATCGCCGTCTCTACACACGAGCCTTATCAGGTCAGTTCCAACGTTCCAGTTTAAATCAAATACTACTTGCGAGCTAGTACGGTCCATGAACCCTTGTACCTTTCTTGAAACGTTCATGAGAGCACCATGAAAACACAGCACGTTACAGTCTGGTCTGGTACTGCCGCCGTGTGCACGGAAGCCAATGCGCCGTCGCGTCGTCCATCCGTCGCCGTTCATCTGCTCTACTCTAACCACTACCGCCAGTCCCAATTTTTTGAGCTGACAATCATGTAGGCAGTTTGTTGTCACTCTCACAACTAGCACTAAGAGAAAAAAAGCGAGTTGCTGGACCAGGGTGTCAGGATAATGTCTTGTGGAGACCACCTAGATATGATGCTCTAATGCAAACGATCAGCTCTGCATATCATCAGTCTTGACACAAGCAGATTAGGCATATGCAAGTATACATGTACAACAAAACAAACAAAAAAGGCATTACTCTATCCTTGGACTAATTAGGCATATTCGTGTGGGCAACTTCCATCTGAGCAGGGAGGAAGGCTAGCTCAGATCGGTGGGCTGCAAGAAGGTTACCCGGCGTGGGCGGGCCGGGAGCAGCTGCTCAGTGACGTCGTTGTCGCCGCCGACGAGCAGGCCAGCAGGGAGCTGTGGGTGCCGCAGATGCACGCGGAGTGGGCCGGCAGCAAGCGATCCAGGGCATCGCCGCCCTACTCTTACTGGTGAAGAAACGTGCGGTTTTCAGTAGCACGTGTACTACAAGTACTAGAATATAGGAACCAAAGAAAAAGGAGCAAAAAAAGAAGAAGAAGAAAAGAACCATGGCTTCTTGTTTGATTGGTGGATGTTGATCTCGAGCCTATACATTGGCATTTTTGCGTTTCCCGAATCCTGACTTTTGAATATTTGGGCGATGAGAATGTTTGTGCCCTTCGGGGCGGGGAAGAACTTTCAACTATGTGCCTTTTTGAACATGTCAACTGTACTGTAATCTGCTCGTTCACCACTGTGCATCTCTCGTACTGCAAACCGAAGTGTATATTTTTGGGAAGTAAGAAGCTTATTTCGGCATGTGCTTCTTTCGTAAAAATCTGGATTTTTCAGCATACCTTTCTTGACTTTAGACTTCTTCCCAGGCGATAACTTGTGATGCGCAAACAGAGAGTTGAGTTGTGTTGCGAAGTGCATACTGAGCCTGCAGCGAGTACCATACCACGGTGCCAGGATTCAGACGAGCAACACAATAGCTACCATTGAAGTGCTTCCATTGCAATTTTACTCTATCCTAGTAGGAGTAATTACTAATAGCAAGGACGACTCGTATGCAGAACTACAATATATTGCCTTTTGACAAATCCTAGCCCTTGGATTTTAGAAGAAGGGGCTAGACTCACTTTGTGCTGCAGAACTTGTGTTAAACGTTCGATCACACCGTCTGTCCGTCTCAGTTGTGCCATCTCTATATATGTATTCATCTAAATTATTCTAATTTTAATTTCTCCTTACGCCGATCCTTAATTTCGTTCCATACTGAGCCACTCTGTCTCGCATCCCCGCGATTTTTCTCGGATTTTTTTCGTGGCGGTTTGATCTGTGAAAAAGAGCCAGACACCGAGAGAACGGCACGGACGTAGACACGACGAGCGTCCGGCATGCCAACCCGACGGACGTAGCGTGGGCCGCTCATGGGATGGGACGAATATTTTTGCGTAGGCCGAAGCTAGCCATCGCACGGCAGCGCGTGTGCCCGATATGCCGCGGTCGCCACGGCTGATCTTAACAAAGAGATGGCCGATCACAAGAGAGTTTTTCAAGAGGGCGTCGGAACATAGATGGGCTCAAGGCTCATGGGACGACTGCCTGTGTCCGCTCACATCTTTAGGCCTGATCCCTGCAGGCCTATCCACTGTTCTGAAAAGGAACAATTTTCTTTTCGCTGCCAACAGAGCTGCTTTGGAGTCTTCCACATGCTTGTTCCAACGATGATTAGTATAGTGCCCTGTCTTTCGATTTTCTTTTTCCAACACGTAATATATGGTCTTTTTCTTTTCTAGAACGGTTGTTTCCTTTTCCTTAATTCCAGGATATTTGTTTTCTTTTCCTTGAGATGATGCTAGAGGTGGGGGGATCTGTTGTGGGCCACAGGGATGAGTTAGACACATTAAACAATGGCCATCGGATGTGGGTGAGTAAAGCTGAGGAAAGATCTGAGAGGTTAATTTTGACGGAGGCAAGTTTCTGGGGACGTTTCGCTGGGTGCATGAAGGTTGGACCATCTCTAGTGGGGTGCATTATTTGGGGTAGACGTAGAAAAGAATGCTTAGGTGCATTATAAAAGGGTATAGATTTGGATCTTGCTCTCAGAAATGATGATCTGGATCGTATTAAGGTACTTTTTTGTTTGCTCCGGTGAGAATAGATAGAGCAACACAATTGTTCAAGTACTATATCTGTTAATTGTGAGTGAGACAGGGCTTCCATATGTCAGCTGCTTAGTTTTAGTACTCCAGTCCAGTGTGTTAATTTAATTTAGTTCTGCCTTAATCAGGTGAGACTGCAGTCTTCTGCTCCTTTCGTCCAAATTTATAAGGTGTATTTTTCGAATAGTCTTATCTAGAAATATAAGACGTATTTTATATTCCAATGCAAAATTAGTGTAAAGTTTTCTCTATACCCCTAATAAATATCCATATTTACTTCATATTCTCTACATGCATGCATTGATTATAGTGCTTACCGATAATAATTAGGGGTATTATAGTCATTGTTGGCGATCAGGGCCGCCGACCGCGAGGGGGTGTGAAAGATCGTGTGAGGGGCGGAGCCCGAGGTCGTGCTCGTCTGGGGAAAGGCTATCACGTCGCGCAAGTGGTATGTCAGGGAGAACCAGGGGAGAGACAGGAAGCTGGGATCACGAGGATTATACTGGTTCGAACCCCCGGTTCGGGTAACAGCTCTACTCTAGTCTTGCTCTGAGGCGAAAATAGATGCAATGCCTTTCTTGTGTGTGAGTACAATGGGCGCTCGAGCGTAGCTCTGCTCTAGCTCTAGTATGCCGGGGGGAGCCTTTCCTTCAGCATTGGTCGTCTTGTCTTCTTGAAGGCCTCTCTAAGAGCCCTCTGGGCAGAGGGCGCCCCCGCCGCTTGGTCCCGAGGCCGATATCAGGCAGTCGTGGTGAGTTGACGGGAGTCGTTGAGAGCTGACGGGAGCAGTTGAGCGTCGCTGGCCCTAGTTCCCACGTAGGGGTAAGTTTGGTTCTAATTCCCACGCAGGGGAGGGTTTCTACGTCTTTAAATCGGACAGTTACAATGAAACGGGATGGTCCGGAGGGTAATAAAACCGTGGCCCCGAACTCGGGCCTGGAGCGCAGTGGCGACGGCGGCGTTGATCCGAGAATGTGGCCCCCTCGTTTAGCCGGAGCTGGGTCCCCGACCTTCTGCCCGAGCCCGAGCTCTAGCTCGTTTGGGTCCGAGCTCGAGCCCGGAGGCACGCCCTCGAACCCGTGGGACGCAGCCACGAGTTCAGGGGGTGCTTTCACGTACCGAAGCTACCGATCCCCGACAGCTAGCCCCCGAGGCTCAACGAACGATCCTGAAGCTCGGGATGTTCTTAAGTCTGATGACCTTGAGGAGAGTCCAGCTTCCTGATCGAGCCCAGAAACCCTCGAGCTCGAACTCAGGTGCGGGGTTGCCCGACGATCTTTGGCGTGGGCGTACCTGGGGACGCTCGAACTTCGTCGCTTCGCCTTCGGACAGAGGATTCGAGAGGACACAACCCGTGACGCTTCACGTTCGAGCAGGGAAGCCGAGGGGCGAATCTTGCAACGTTTCGCGTTCGGACAGAGAAGCCGAGGGGAGCATCTTGCGACCCTTTGCGTTCCCTGTCCGAATGTCCCGGCATGCCTTTTGAGGAGTAACCGTTGCCAGTTGTTGGCAATCGGGCTCCTTTTAAATCTGGAATCGTCGCCCACTTTAGAGATTCCCCATTTCTCCTCTACATCGAGCCCTCGGCTACCTCGTCTTCTTGCTTCCTTGACCTTCGCCCGCCACCCTTTCTTCTCCGAGCAGATTCCTCCTCCCAAAGCCATGGCCAAGTTCGGGAAGAGTACCCTGACCGCGGAGAGGATGAAGGATCTCGAGATGCTGGGAATGCTGGACCCAGCGACCTGGCGGCTTTCGAGCGGGGAGACCGAGCCGGAGCCTCGGGAGGACGAACTTGTTAGCACCGAGCAGTACATGCTCTTCGGGCTGTAGACCCCGGGAGAGCGACTTCTTGGCGGCCGTTCTCGCACAATGCGAGATCAAGCTCGTCAATCTGGTACCTAATTCCATTCTCCTTCTCTCCATCTTTTTCCATCTTTGCGAGGAGTTCTTGGGGATCCTCCCCACCCTTTCTCTTTTTTCCCGTTTCTACTCCCTGTTTCGCACCGCGAAGGACCCGTGGTCGGGTGTCTGTACTTCCGGTTGCAGACGGGGCTCCCTTGCTCCTTCCTCTCTAGCCAAACGCGGGACTCCCTCGGTCCATGGACCGAGAGGTGGTTCTATTTGAAGAAGGGCGAGGGCGACGCGCTCGTGTACAACGACATTCCTATCGACGGCAAGCGCCAGACCCCCGAGCCCGAAGACTCGGCGGCCGACCAGGAGGCTAATGCCGCAGTTGACGACGTGCATATCACATCAGTGATCTGATTATCTATGTACACACCTAAGGGGTGGACATTTTTTAACCGAAACCGTCTCTTCGGTTTTGGTTTATAGTTCGTTTTTATTCTGACATTGTTCGGTGTTCGATTCGGTTCTTTGCTTCGAGAAACCGAAATTATTGATCACCGAAACACGAGTGGAGGAAGCATCAGCCGTTTGGTCTAGAGGTCAGGGGAGTGCCCCACCCCATCCCCACCTCCCTATCACTCCCCAAATCCTCATATCAGCCTCCTCCTCCAGCTCCTCTCCCCTCGTCTCCCCACCCCAACCCTTGGATCTAGATCCATCACCACCACCCTACCTCGTCGGAGAAGCCTTGGGGCAGGCACCGATGGCATGTCGAAGTCCGTGCTTCGGATTCAGATCCTGAAAGTTCAAACTCCATTAAGTTGGTTTTGGGGTTAATGACAAATCTAATATTGAGACTAACTCTTTTGATAATCATAATATTGATTAGTCTCAATTGTTAATTAATGACAAATCTTTTATAAGACTAACTCTTTTGTTGAGCTTAACTCTCATTAGTCTCTTTTGGATGAAAAGAGGAAATATCAAAGTTATGCATTCGAGTTCATATAATCATATCTTGTTGCATTCTTTGGATATAATATTCATAATCATATTGATAAAATCAAATATGAGACTAACTCTTTTATTGAGTATATCTTTGATTAGTCTCATCTCATTGAAAAATGAAAAACCCAAAGTATGCACTCGTATTCATTTTACAATATCTTAATGCATATTTTGGATTCAAGTTAAAGGATGACCTCAAGATGTGCATTAATGTTTCAACTCTATATATACATGAATGCACATATTTAGAGTGAGTTCATGCTTAATCTTGAAGTTTCAAAGTATTGATCTAATTAATCTTTCTATATCAAGGATCATTACTTTGAAACAACCCCTTGAGTATATTTAACTTGTGTAGCTGTAGTATACTCACCATTATATCTCATCATCCGCAATTGCTCCACTGACGTTGAGGTCACCACCGAGATCCCCACGTTGCCATCTTCCTTTTGCGTTGGGCCGATTTTCCATTTTTCATTGAAGCGCCGTCGACCTGGTCGTCTTTCTCAGCATCGGTAATTGTCGCTGCACGAACTCGCTCGAACCCTAACCGCTCTAGGATGAGGTGGCAGACTCATCAGCGTTGGGTCATTGCCACGTGTTCTCTAGTGGGTTGCCGCATTAGCACATGTCGCTGGTCACGCATGCGTCAGCAATGCCACATCATTTGTGTAACGGGCCCAAGCGTCAGCCAATATGTTAGTGAAATTTGAGATTTTCATATTTGTTTTTATTCAGGAAATTGGTTGAAGACGTCAGCGTTGCGTCATAAATCAATTTTCTAGTAGAAAAATAAATCCCAAAATTTGGGATTTTTCTTTTTCTTTTTCTTTTATTTAAATCTTTCGAGAGCCTATTCTTCTTCGTACGAGCTCCGATTGAGGCGATTCAAGTTTCCAAAAAAATTAGAATGGTGAATTTTATTTGATTTTTGGAGTTTATTTGCTCTCTATTTTTGTATTTATTTGATATTTCGTCTCAATTTGCGTAGAAGTCGAAGTGTCCGGGTCGTTCGAGGGAGAAGCGTTGATTCAACACCAAACTCGAGATCAAGACCTTTTCTAAGGCAAATTGTGTTTTGATCATGTTGAACCCAGTTTTATAAACGTTATGTTGATTTAAATTGTTGCATGTTATTTATGCTTAGAACTGTTTTCAAATAGTTTAGGATCTAGTAATCAACTCAATTGGATTATACCTATCTTGTCATTTGTATGCCATGATTATTTTGTCACCCTATAATGATTCATTATTAGTGGTTTGCTAATAGACGCCAACGTGGGTTGGTTAGATCCTGTATAGTGTGCTTAGCCATGCAACGGGTTATTGACATCATTTTGAAAGTTCAAATCAATCTTGACTAATAAAATATGAAACATGTTTATGAAAAAATGTGTCATGTGTTGTTACACAATGATGTTGAGTTGTTGATGGATTGTGTTGCACGATAATCAACTGGGGTGGTAAATGATTCCCTTCTCCCTTGGTTCTTTAGTTCATTTTCTTGCCAATTTTTGGCCAAGTTATTGGTAGCCAATTTGGTGACTAAATTTTGGTAAGGTCTAGTGAGACAAATTTGCCATCAAACCAAACAGGTCCTTAACCTTGTAAGCCATTAAATTGGGTAATCTTGCAACTACATGTCTGGAATGAGACAGATCTAACTAAGTAAGTTACCGAGTCTTAATATTTGATACCTCAGGTGGATAACCAAATTGAGTGTGCAGTTATAGGGAATTTGTGTGTGTTGTGCAATAACCTCACATCTATCCAATGGTATATCCGAGGGTTAGTGTTATGACGAGTTTTCGAAAGGTTTTGTTATGATTTTCTTAGTTGCACACCTATGGGAGTGTGTCAGACAGACAGTTTAAGATAATCATACCATGTGGGAAAAATGCGTAACTTCTGCAGGGTGCAAATATATTCGAATAACTGTGTCCTCGTTATTGGACAATGCTCGAAAATTTTAGTCAAGGGTTATATTTTGTAAATACAACTTGGGAAGGGAGGCTTTGTGCCATTGGAAGTAATGAAATTGTTTAAGGTTGTGTGCCAGTTTACTCTTGAGAAATACTTGAAAATTTCATTCATTTGTAAATGCTGCTTTACTCTAAAATAACCATATCAGCCATTTATTTGGAATTAGCCTTGCATATAGTTATACTAGATTTGCATTCTATGTACAACTTGTTGAGTGTTTTATGTACTCACCCTTACCACCACAAAATCATTAGTTGAAGAGGAATCTAGACCACCTTCAGAGGAGGAGACGAATGTTTAGGGTGCTAGCCTTGTCAGTTGTCTGTGGTATGCTGAGGGGTTTATTTACGCATATCTATTTTGCTGAAATTTTAATTTAATATTTATAGTTTAGCTCTGTGTAGCAAAGTCATGTCCATAAGGTCAGTCAACTATCTTATGTATAATATATGAGTCTTTTATTATGTTTCTGCTATGTATGACTGTGATATTCATCTATGTTGACCTGTGTGCACTAGCATGATCTTGGACTAGTGAGATATACACAGAGCGTCCAAATTTGCATATTCGGGTCCCGACATCAACCACATCTGTGTACCTACATCTCTTAGCACACATAATGTCCTACTACACCACATCACATTCTCTCTTTTTTACGAGGTTTCAAATTTCGCTTTTGGACCACATTTCGGGGGCGGCCGAAATCCAAAATTTCGGCGAGATTTCAGAATTTCGGTTGAAATCCGACCGAAATTCAAAAACTAAATTTCAAATCCGGAATTTTTGAGGCCAACAAAATCAAAATTTTGGTCAAAATCACCGAAATTCTGGCCCTTTTCAACCCCCTATGAATTGGTCTCCCGAGGCAAGAAAAATTATGAAAAAAATCGTGCAAGAGCTAAACAACGTTTTGATCTAATCTAGCAACACATGCATGTACACAAGATAGAGGACATGGGGAGGAAGGAGGAAGAGGGGTGTACATCCATGAAGGAAGGTGCGGTGCTTTGTGGCTGCTAGGGGCGAGTAGCCTTGCTGGGGGTATCAGGCGAGTGGGTAGCCCTGCTTAGGGAAGCCGGCTGGAGGTAGGGCTGTAAACGAGCCGAGCTCGAGCGAGCCTAGCCCTCCAGGCTCGAGCTCGGTAAGGCTCGGCTCGAGCTCGAGCCGAGCTTGAGCTCGGGTTCGAGCCTCGACCCAGGCTCGAGCTCGTTTTGGTCCAAGCTCGAGTAGGCTCGAACTCGGCTCGAGTAAGCTCGGTATGCTTGATAAGCTCGAGTAAGCTCGGTAAGCTCGAGTAAGCTCGGTAATTCTGGTAAACTCGGTAACAAGCTCGATTAAGCTCGGTAACAAGCTCGAGAAAGCTCAATTTAAGGAAGCTCGGTCCAGGCTCGAGTAGGCTCGCGAACTATTCGAGCTCAGCTCGGTTAAGCTCTCGAGCTCGAGTTCGGCTCGTTCGGAGTTCGAGCCGAGCTCGAACCGAGCCTCTTGCGATTCGAGCTCGAGTAGCTCGCGAGCCTCGAGCTTTTTTTACAGACTTAGCTGGAGGGTACCTGGCGGTGGGTAGCTAGCTGTCCTTCCCCCAAGGCATATTCTACCAATATTTTAAGCGGATGAATCGCAGAACAAAAAGCGTGTGCAAACTGCAGAGGAGTTGAATCGCAGGACAAATAGCGTGTGCAGACTGCGGAGGAGTTGACTTACCCGTGCGAAGGAGGAGGACGTCGGCTGTTGAGGAGGAGAGGGTGGAGGTTGGGGACGTCGGTGCTTGGAGGGAGGGTGGACGCCAGGGGCGAGCAAGGCTGGTCGATAAAGGTCGAAACGGGTGCGGACCGTGCGGGATGGGGAATCATGGATGGGGCAGTGGTCGTAGGTGGAACCGGAAGAAAAATGGGCATGGGGTTTCTAGGGTTTTAGGACAACTTGATGACCTCGCGGGCTGTCTTTTCTATTGAGATGGGCCAATCGTGGGGTTGCAAATTTCAAATCCGGTCCTAAAAACGTAGAATCCGAAAAAATATTTAGAAACACTGTAGCAATTTAAAAAATTTCAATTTCGAATTTCTCAGCGAGATTTTGAACCTTGCTCTTTTAACATCTGTCTATCACCAACACTTCAACATCAAATACTACCTCTATTAAAGTTGGTGGAATCCCGACCACCACATCGCTTTGAGCCGACTCAGCCGAGCTGCGAAAAAAAAATTGCGCTTAGGTCCTTCTTCGGGAAAAAAATTACGGCTAGGTCCTTTTTTGGAAAAAAAACATTACGTTTAGGTCCTTTTCTGGAAAAGAATTTATATTACGTTTATGTCCTTTAGGCCTTTTTAAGCATTACGTTTAGGTCCTATTTTGTCCTTATCCGAAAAATAGCGTTTATGTCATTTTCCGAAAAAAAAAACCGTTTAAATCATTTTTGCCATTTTTTACGTACGGAGTGACGATCGCAACGTGACACGCCGCGATTGCTTACCTAGTTATACTCTACAGAGTGGCCACTACTTAATTACTTTAACTAGAACAAAGTTGACTTCCACTTCTCATAAACATTTGGGCATATCTCTGTTTATTTCCCTTCTCTGTCTTTTTGGTGTTTGTGCATCGCGCAAGATGCGAGTCATACCCAACACAATCGTGACTCACCTATCATCCAGCGATGGAGATGATATCAATATCTAGAAAACCGCAGGTCGCTTATCGATTCGGCAACAAGTGGAATTTCTTGGTATTTCACTTCTTTTTCTGTTGTAGAAAAAAAAATCATGGATAAGCATAATAGAGCGGAGCAGTATCCAACAAAAATTCTAACTCGATTACAATTAGCAGAGCCAAGGGAGAACAAAAAAGTGCAGCATATCGTGCAATACCGCGCGGGTGGGCGACGACGGTGAGAGGGTCCGTGTTTCGGAACGTTGCATTTCATGGGGAATGCAAGTGGCTAACTTTTTCTTCCAAGGAATGTAAAATGGCTAAGGTCTTGATTGGAACACAATATTTGTACAGAACAAATGTAGAAAGCACCAAATCTAGTAAACATGGATGTTTTGTTTACGCTATATACGTGACAGAAACCACTCCAATTTTGCTTGGCTGGAGAACCAGGCTTGGACGTGAATCACACAGGGTTGATAGGCACGCTTTAGCCCAGTCCAAAACTAACGAAACGACCCGCCGTACCACGCCCTGCGTTTCAAGTTGGGCCGCGTCGCTTTTCGACCAGAATCGAAAGCGCAAGCGGCTCCTCCGACCGGCGACCGCACTACACCCGACCCACTAGCCTTCTTCTACCTCGGTGAGGCCCCACGCCGCCACGCGGGGCCCGCGGGAGCCTCCACCGCATCCACAAGCTAAAGAAAACAAACAAACTGAACCGAAGCTGCTTACATTAGATCCCCAATCCATCGCTTCGCTTGGTTCAAAGTTGCAGCGTCGCACGGTGCCCCGAATCGATAGAACTACAGGAGAAGAGCACCCGAACACAGAAACACAAAGGGAAAAATCACACACCCCCCCTCGCTCCCAGCTCAAAAATATCCCCTCGTTTCTCCCACGCTTTCCCTAAACCCCCCCTCCCTCTCGGATCGCTGCCTAGGCCGCTGCCATCGCTGTCTGCGCCGCCGGCGCCGCGGGCGGCGTCGAACCCTAGCGTCCCGCAAAAGCGTAAGCCTGCCCTCCCTCTCTAATTTCTGCAACGGTGCCTCTGCTAGGCTACTACTAACTGGGTTGGTTGGGGCTCCCCGCGGCCTCTGCACGCGGGGCGTTACGCCTCAACGGGATGCAGGCTGCAGCTCCTATGCCCTCGGATTCGTTTGTTTTTGCGGTACCGAGTATGGCAATGTGTTGCTATCTCCGCTTGATTTGATTTCTCAGTGGGTTCCCCAGGTGGAAGGTTTAGTTTATCATCCCCAAACCTTATGTTTGTGTTAGATACCTCATGTCGGAATGATACATCTTAATGTCTCACACAGTTGCTGTACCTCAGTAGGAGGGCGGCTTGAGGCTTTCATCTGTAGTTTCTTCGATTAGGATGTTTACAACATGCAGTTAGGCTCGTAATGGTGCGGGGTGCATGAACGGGAGGACGGGCATCGTTAGATTGCTACAATATACGCTCAAGTGTCTGATTCATGAGTTGGCTGATATCTAATGTTTCATTCTGTCGTCGTAATAGAAAAAAAAATCTAGCCCTACCAGACTCCATCATTGCTTAAAAGTAGCACGCTTATAGGTGGTGTTGATAGTGTGTGGTAATGAGATTTATACCATGAGATTGTGTTGAATCAGCTGTTCCAGTGTTGTGCTTAGCATGTATTGGTCTTAAGAAGTATGATTGATTAATTTTGTTGTATCTCAAAGGGTCTGCTCACTAATCTGAATTATTCAAGTCGCTGTACTCTCCAATTGTAAAAGGGCCATCAAGTGACTTACCTGATGTACTTGCGTTCTACTTTCAGAGGTGATAGTATTCACATCTTACTGTTTATTCTGAAATCAATTGACTTTTGCAGTCCAAGTGAGCAAATACTGAGGATCCGGAGCACATTTCACAACAAATCTTCATTCCTATGAAATGTCACTGCTTAGCAGATTCTTCCACAAGAGGCCTCCTGATGGATTACTGGAGTTTATTGACAGGATCTATGGTAAGTCTCTAAAGTATTGTTACATTGACCACCTTATTTATCTATGTGATATTCCAATTGATTTGACATCTTACCATATCGTGCAGTTTTTGATTCATGCTTCTGCACTGAAGTTTTGCCGCATGGAATGTATCCAGTCTATTTAAATGGGATTCTTACAGAGTTGTATGAAGAACATGAAGAGTCTTCATTTCTGGCAATTAACTTTAGAGATGGAGATAAGAGAAGCCAGCTTGCTGATATCCTACGTGAATATGATATTCCAGTCATGGACTACCCCCGCCATTTTGAAGGCTGCCCTGTGCTTCCTTTATCTCTTATTAAGCATTTCCTTCTTGTCTGTGAACACTGGTTATCTACTGGGAACAACCAAAATATTATACTACTCCATTGCGAGAGAGGGGGTTGGCCATCGTTGGCATTTCTGTTATGTTGTCTTCTTATTTTCAAGAAATTGCACAATGCAGAACATAAAACTCTGGACATTGTTTACCGAGAAGCCCCTAAAGGCTTCCTACAGCTCTTTTCTGCACTCAACCCAATGCCTTCTCAGCTCCGATACATGCAGTATGTAGCCAGAAGAAATATCTCTCCAGAGTGGCCTCCAATGGAGCGGGCACTTTCTTTGGATTGCCTGATTCTTCGAGCTATTCCAAGTTTCGATTCTGATAATGGATGTAGGCCATTAGTCCGAATTTTTGGCCGAAATCTTCTTGGCAAGAACACTAGCTTGACCAACATGATTTTTTCAATGCCTAAGAAGAAGTCTTTGCGCCACTATCGGCAGGTAGGTGGCACATGGAAGTCAGCATGAAAATATCTGTTGTTTTGTATTACTGTATCTTTGAGTTTGCATCAATCTGCAATGCTTTTATGCAGGAGGATTGTGATGTCATAAAAATTGATATACAATGTCTAGTCCAGGGAGATGTTGTTCTGGAGTGTGTACATCTTGATCTTGATCTGGAAAAGGAAGTTATGATGTTCCGGATAATGTTCAATACTGCTTTTATTCGTTCAAATGTACTAATGCTGAATAGCGATGGTGTAGACATACTCTGGGGTTCAAAAGACCGGTACCCAAGGAATTTTCGAGCAGAGGTAAAAATGACGCACCTACTCTTTGAAACTCCCCAAGGAAAGAAATCAATTACTGACATATATTTCGAAGTGCAGGTGCTGTTTTGTGAAATTGGGGGCATCTCTCCTCCAAGAGCTCCAACAGCAACGTTGAACGGTGATATGAAAGGTGGTTTACCAATTGAAGCCTTTTCAGCTGTTCAAGAACTTTTCAATGGAGTTGAATGGATGGAAAGCAGTGACAATGCTGCTTTTTGGTTGCTCAAAGAGTTCTCAGCAAACTCGTTGCAAGAGAAATTTCAAAAGCTAATACTCAGCGACATGAAAGAGCTTTCAAAGTTCCAAGCTAAAGTAGGTCTGCAAATGCCGCTAATGTCTCCGCTGGATTCTGATGAAGAAAAATATTCTGTGGCTTCTGATTCTGTTTCTTCAGCTGATCACGAGAAGGTTCAGCATGGTGGAAGCTCATCGGACTCAGAGAACATTGATCGCGATCTTACCACTGAAGATTCTGAATCCATTGGTATAGCTATTCACACAATCCATATTTTGTTGAACATTATGAGTTATGATCACGTTCGATAATTTGTTGCAATATGTCCTTTAAAAGAACTTTGTCTACTGTTGCTGCACCTGGTGTTTCCGTGCTACCCATTCTCCCAGCACTGAGCCCTTCTCGTCCCATTCTCTCTATTTTCTTCACCGTCTTTATTAAATTCTGATCCATAACCATCACATTTTTTGCAGTTACTCTCTTGGTGAACACTTCATCTCCGCCACCGCCGCCGCTACCACCACCACTGCCTCCTCATGGTAGATTTTCTAGCCTTTTAACTGAGCCAAGTCAGCTGCGACCAGAATTACAGCAGTTGTCGTCAAGTAGCAGGCAGCCGCCGCCACCACCACCACCACCGCCAGCAAATGGAAGCAATCCTATTATCTTGGCACCGCCAACGCCGCCACCACCACCACTACCACCACTGGTAAATGGAAGCAAGCCTATTTTCTCGGCACCACCACCACCGCCACCACCACCGCCGCCACTGCCTCGGATTAGTAATGTATCTTTTCCACAGCCTCCGCCACCGCCACCGCCACCGCCGCCTCTGCAAAATTCGAGGACAGGACCTCCTCTACCTGCACCAGCTCTGCAGCTACAGCAAAATGTTCCATGTCGTTCAGTCCCACCCCCTCCACCCCCACCCCCTCCATATCATGGAATAGCTAACAAATGCCCTCCTACTCCCCCACCCCCTCCATCTCATGGAATAGCTAACAAATGCCCTCCTACTCCCCACCCCTCCATCTCATGGAATAGCTAACAAAAGCCCTCCCCTCCCCTCCCCTCCCCTTCTAGCAGAACACCTACAACTGCTGCTGCTACTAAGTCAAAAGGACCACCTCCACCTCCAGCTCCAGCTAGTCGAGCCAATGGCCCTGGTGTTCCATCCCCACCCCCACCTCCACCATTGCCCACAGGTGCTATTCAAAGAACTCCAGCACCACCACCTCCTCCCCTGATGATTGGAAAGAAAGCTCCTGTACCACCGCCCCCGCCACCTCAAGCACCAAAACCTCCTGGGACTGTACCTCCTCCACCACCCTTGCATGGAGGAATTGGTGAACGAGGTCCAACATACCCCCCAAGCTCAAAGATCTCAAATTCACCTGCACCACCTCCTCCGTTATTGGGAAGGGGAAGAACAGCAACTGGATCAGCAAAAGGTCGCAGCATAGGATTGGCGCAGCAAAGTAACCCCCCAAAGAAAGCTTCGTTAAAGCCTTTGCATTGGGTGAAAGTTACACGAGCAATGCAAGGAAGTCTCTGGGCTGATGCCCAAAAACAAGGAAATCAGGCTAGGTAAGTGCTATGAAAAATACCATAGCATGAATTTTTCTATTCTTAATATGTCATCATTTCATTTTGCACAGATCAATTTACTATTGATGATTTTACACCATTCATATCACTAGTTAATAAAATTTGATATACATTGTTTGTGGACTATAATCATGTTGCTTTTTTCTTGACTAAATGAACTGGGTTGGTGTATCTGTTCTTTCATCCTAAAGTCTTTTTCTTTGAACCTGGGCTTGGAGTTCCTTTTTGTTTAACATGTGGACAATGTTGAAACTGTATTTACTCGTGAGCTATTTTTCAGGGCACCTGATATTGATTTATCTGAGTTGGAGAGCTTGTTCTCCACTGCAGTTGCAACCAATGCAAGTGAAAAAGGAGGAACAAAGCGTGGTTCAGCTATTAGCAAGCCAGAAATTGTTCACCTGGTATGAAAACATTATTTCCCCTTTCTTAACATCTTCCCTAGCTTGAATTATTCGGTGAAATTTCACTGATTTACTGTAGAGTGATCAAAAGTTTTTGACCTGACTCTGTGCTTCTACTGAAGTAGATGCATTCAGTAGAAGCACATGTATCCTCTCACACTTGTTTCATAACTTTGTTCTTTGGTTATTCTATGATATGCTGGAATTTGGAACTCTAATTTGTCCAACATTTCTTTTTTATTAGAACTATTGCATGATAATATGATATACATTATTGCTGCTCTTTCTTCAATAAATCTATTGATCTTGTTCTATGTTAGTGGTCAACTGGTTAACACCGAGGATATGCGAGCTCTTTTGAGATCCGTTTAAAGAAATGCACAATAAAGTAAGGAATTATGGTTTTGTCGTATAAATGGTACCCCTGCTGCAATCATTGCCCTTTTAATTGAATTTTTTAATTGGATTTTGAATAGTTTTGTCTTTGGCATTTGCTTGCCCTGTATGTTGGTTGCACATAACAGGCTTCTGTTTGTTCTTGATTGATATATGCGACGACTTCAATTATTTGCAATCAACACCATTCTGTTTGCACGAGGAGTTAGAAGAAATTATGCTGTTCATTTCATTAGATCACGAACTAATTTTTCCTGTTATTTTCATTTCAGGTTGATATGCGAAGAGCAAATAACTGTGAGATCATGCTTACCAAAATTAAAATGCCTCTTCCTGATATGATCGTAAGTAAACTTTGTGGCTCAACCACTCTCTACCCTGTAATTAAAAAAATCAGGTACATCAATTTCCTCATGTGGTATATTGACAACTTAGATTTTTGTGTTGTGTTGATGATTTAGTTATTTATGCTATCCTGAATATCTGGAATATTTCCTTTCCTTTATTTAGTTTCTGCCATTATCATTCTAACACCTTCCAGACAGCCAAAAGAGATGTAATAATCTATTGTTTTTTTGCTTGATGCATGATAAATTTCTGTCAGTGCCAAAAAATAAAAATGCTATAAGATTTTATGATGTTTCTTGTTGTTTGAATTGCATTCATGTAGTGGTATCGCCTTCTTTGGCTAAGTCTACCGAATACTGGAGAATTTGGTCCTTACATCTCTTGGTTAATAACTAATACTACTGTACATAATTATCATCTGTGCAAGTTATTGCTAATCTGTGTTGGATTTCTTGATGCATGATCTTTTTATTCTTCTAAGCAATTTATCATGCCGACAACTTTGTTAATCCGGTAAACATGTTGCTATTAACAAATTGTCCATCAGCTTGATACTTTATTTTGCACTCCTATATAATTTGTTTTTGTTAACTTGTTATTTCTGGCAGGGTGCAATCTTGGCTTTGGACACTTTTGTTCTTGATAATGACCAAGTGGAAAATCTCATTAAGTTTTGCCCTACAAAGGAAGAAATCGAGATGTTGAAGGTGCTTCTGTTTACTCGAGTTTTTTGTTGTACTTTATGATGTGTAACTTAAACTTCTTTTTTCACTTAGTATTTGATATCTAACGTCGCTTTATCCTAATGGATTTCGTCTTCTTTGTTCACTCAGAGCTATAATGGCAACAAAGATATGCTTGGGAAATGTGAACAGGTTGGTTTAATATATTAGTTGCATATAATATCCCATTTTGAGTATTGATGGAAGCTTTAAACTATGCCGTAGTTTTTCCTGGAGCTAATGAAAGTTCCTCGTGTGGAGTCCAAACTAAGAGTATTTGCTTTTAGAATTACATTCTCAACACAGGTCTGTTGACCCCTCTCCCCCAGCCAAATCACTTGGATTATCTTATTTTCTCCATACCTTGCTGTTTGTGATCGAGATGCCCAACTTTTTGACAGGTAGATGAGCTAAGAACTAACCTAACCACCATAAATGATGCAACTAAGGAGGTACGGTGTTATACCCCGTAAAATTTTGAGACATATTCTCATTTTTTTCACTATCTTAATTGTTCACTTTATGCAGGTGAAAGAATCTCTGAAATTACGGCAGATAATGCAGACCATTCTTACATTAGGGAATGCATTGAATCAAGGAACAGCTCGAGGTATCAAATAATTGTAGAAAAATCCCATAGAATGCCTTTTCTCTGATAACTTTGGCTGATGTGGTTATTGGTTGAACAGGATCTGCTGTTGGCTTCAGATTAGACAGTCTTCTTAAACTGTCAGATACTCGAGCTAGAAACAATAAGATGACACTAATGCATTATTTATGCAAGGTATGCAGTATGCACTTGACAATGAGAAGTGTTATTAACATATAGTTTCGCATGCTAAAATCCCTCCATTTGATCTTTACTGCCGAACATACCTCGCAATAATTCAAAGTTGGTTAGAATTCAATATCTTACTGCAGTTCTGGTGAACTGTGCCACCTGTTATGTGCTCTAATATGTCACAAGATTCCTCCTATACTCTGATAGCATGTCTACATGATTTTTTTTGGGAAATTTTAAGTAAATCCTAGAAGAACACCTCCCAGTGTACGATTATCATTTGCATGTCCTTTTGTTTGTCATCATAAAAAATCCCACATGCAAAAGGTATTGTGCTAGTATTCTGCATTCTACTCTGCAAGTTAATGAAATATTAGCTCTTTTTGACCCAGTTTCCTACTATATATACTCTGGACGTCAAATCCATTCAGCTGCCTTACGTCTGTTACTCTTTCACATGTTTTTGCAAGCTTGTATGTATAATTTAGCTAATTTCTTTCCATCTCTATTACGTGCTAGCTTCTTGCTGAGAAAATGCCTGAGCTTCTTGATTTTGACAAAGACTTAATTCATTTGGAAGCAGCTTCTAAGGTACTGTAATAATCTTAAATATTGCAATTCTGTACAACTATCAAGGTACTACTCATTATACATGTTGCACCACAACTCCATTCGTTAATTCCCCCAGATCCAATTGAAGTTGCTTGCGGAAGAAATGCAAGCAATAAACAAAGGTCTTGAGAAGATTGAGCAAGAATTAGCTGCTTCTGTGAACGACGGTGCAATATCCGTTGGCTTCCATAAGGTAAGATATACGTTCCCTTTTTGTGTATTTTTAACAGTTGTTCGATGGTGAGAATATTAATTCTTTTTACAATCCATCAAAGAACTTAGAGGTTGCTCATTGGGTCAAGAAACAACGAATAACCTGAAACTGTGTTATTACCAAATGATTCAAATTACTTGTTTCCAGATATTTGGTGAGCACTTACTAGGTTTCTGTATTTCTCTTATTTGTTTGAGATCATATATAGCATACAGCAGTATAATTGCATATGTATCTGTACCATCAATGCACTGATCAATTATAGAATGCCAATGTAAAACAAGGGCCTCAGCTTTACATGCATTATGCACCTCTCAACTATGTCTGACGAGACTATGTGTCAAGTGTGTACAAAAGCAATGATGGTTCTTTTACAAGTGAACTGAGATCGGTTGCTTTTACAGGCATTGAAAAGCTTTCTTGAGGCAGCAGAGGCTGAGGTTAGGTCCCTCATTTCCTTGTATTCGGAAGTGGTGAGTCCCTGTCTTAAAATCACTTTTCATATGTTTCTTGTGTTTCTGAAAGATCTTGATAGCATTAGTTTTGCAGGGAAGAAATGCTGATTCCCTAGCTCAGTATTTTGGTGAGGATCCAGCGCGCTGCCCTTTTGAGCAAGGTTTGATATGGCCTTTGTAGTATTTCACCGTTTTACTATTTGTTCTTTTAATTACATGCATATGCATAACTCATGCTACGCCTCAGAATATGTAGTGATGAAAGTGGATCAGTGAAACACCACTTGATTTCCCCGATACTAGCTGCTGATTACACAATGTGACAATGATAAGAAAAAACACTAAAACGTATTGTCTCTTGGCCCTTGAGGAAGCTTCTCTAGTACTGTCAGATTCATTCTCCCTAAAGGTCCAAAACATTTGCTTTTCCATACAGTAAATTGTTATCGAAATTACCTTTTGGTTCTATTATGAATTGGATCGGCACGTTTATGTCTGAATGACGTGATCTTAGTTTTGGCACAAGCTGTATTTGCTTACGGATGTTTCCCTGAGAAATTCTTGCTCTTCTATTTTCAGTTACATCGATTTTGGTTATTTTTGTGAATATGTTCAAAAAATCACGTGATGATAATGCTCGAAGTGCGGAAGCTGAGAAAAAGAAATTGGAAAAGGCAAACACATCTGCTAAAAAAGGCTTGGAATGAGACTTACTACGCTACGCCAAAGTTCCATCTTTGTGAGGCAGGACCATGTTCCGTGGAGGAGCTGGCGCATAATTTAGTGTACACCAGTGCCTGCTTCTGCTTTCGATGTTCAATGGAGTATATGCAGAGGTGTATTGTCGGGAAGCTGATCGGCTGGGCGCCATCCGTTGAATGGTATTATCTTAACCACATCTTCACCAGTAACCAAGCTGTGTAGTGTTACATACGATGTTTCAATGATTGCAGTCTGCATGAAATCCCCGTTTCAATTTTAACCTGTGCCTTGGTGTTCTTTCCACCAAAAGAATGTGCCTTCTTATATATAGAAGTTGCCCTTTAAGATTTTTTAGTCTAGTGGATTCAATGGTTATGTTGGGATGCATTTTCCATGCTTATTTTACTTATTTATTTTTGTGTAGGTTGCCATGCGGATTGCAAGATATGGAACTTCGGTGATTATCACCAACCGGGATCGACGGGGAGATGGCTGATTGGCTGAACAATGTGCAGGGAGGGCTGGAGGCCGTCGTGCTGCTGTAGTTTTGTTGTAAATATAGCAGTTACTGGGATATAGCTGTCTTACTTGTACATAAGATTAGCCCAAGCGGGAACAAAGCAAACAACACGAATGTTGTAAAACGTTTTTGTGTAATCAAGAAACAAGCAAATCAGAGCCATTTTTCCCAAGTCGCAGGCGATTCTTTTTGAAGATGAAGCCCTTGCACGTACTTTTATGCACTGTACCACAGATAGTATCTGACAAACACTTTATGCTAACAACTAAACATTTCAAGGCACTGTTGCACCTTGACGTTACTTAGACCAAAGATACAGGCAGCGCATTTTTACTGCTCGTATGCTAGAAAGTGCAAATCTGGTTCTTGTTTCTCACTACGAGATATACGTCTTTGTTTATTCATTCGTCAATACGAGTTTCTTGGGTTAGTTTCATTCACTCAAGACCCAACAAGTCATCGTCAATTTCTTGTGTCAAATTCGTTTCCTTAGCCCGAGGAAGGTGAAGACGAATCCGACGTAATTGAAGCGGAAGAGGTGGCGCATCATCGCGATCTTGCTCTCGTCCCATGGCGGGTACCTGAGCATCAGCTCGACGAGGTAGCCTCTCCTCAGAACCGCCTTCTTGTGGCTGAACATATCGAAGGAGTACTTGCCGTGGTACTGCCCGAATCCGCTCTGCCCGACGCCGCCGAACGGCAGCGTGTCGATCCCATACTGCAAAAGAAACCATCAAACAAAAAAAAAAACGGGGCTAAAAATCTGTTCGTTCGCACAGCAAAGCTCTAGCCGTGGCTAAAAATTTGTTTGCAGTGCATACTTGTACAACTGCGTCGTTGAACGTGACGCTTCCCGACGACGTTTCCTCCACGATCCGGCGTCTCAGCGCCGCGCTGTTTGTGAACGCGTACACGGCGAGCGGTTTTGGCCTTGCGTTTACGAAGGTGACGCTGTCTTCAATCTTCTTGACCTGTAACCAGAAGCAGAAGGCATTTCATTCTGCTGTTGTGTTTGGTTGTCTGGCTCGGTTTAATCAAGAAAATGTCGCAACTTGCAGCAGCAGCAGCAGTTATGTACCGTGATGATAGGGAGCAGAGGACCGAAAATCTCCTCGGTCATGATCGCGGAGTCGAGCGGAGGGTTCAGCAGTATGGTGGGCTCAATGCACCTGTAAAAATTTTATCGAGGAGGTCACACTTCGGAATGAAACGAGGAGATAAGTAGACCGAGACAGTAGCCACAGGAAGCACGGTTGTGTTCAGAGTTTACAGGTTCTTGGCGTCCAAGGTGCCGCCATGCAGGATGGACGCCGCCACCGATGGATCCTTGAGAAGGTTGCTCAGCCGCTCGAAGTGCCGCGCGTTGATGACCCGTGCCATGTGGTCCAAGTCAGGGAAGAACCTCTTCAGCGTCGATTTGAGCACCTTAATCTTTAGAGGAAATAAACACATGAACATAACCAGAAACGTCAGATACAATGAGGTTCTCGCATGACTTGATTCGTGCACGACACAACAAAACAAGGAGAATAGATGTCAGAATTAATCCAAGCGCACCAGGATGGGCACGAAGCGCTCCTCGACCAGCACGTAGTCGACGGATATGCAGGCCTGCCCGGAGCAGGACGACCACTTGGCCGCGATCATGCGGTTCACCGCGATCTGCACGTCCCGCGAGCTGCACATCGAGTCGAAGATGCACGGGCACTTCCCGCCGAGCTCGAGCGCGACGGGAGTCAGGTGCTTGGCGGCCGCGGCCATCACGACGCGCGCTATGCGCGGGCTCCCTAAGGCGCACGGCAGAAAACCAGAAATCAACGGCGTACGCACGCGTGACCGACCGTGCGGAACGTTCGATCGGCGAAGAGTTACGATTCATGTAGATGCTAGCTAGTCGCATGTGGTTTGTGGAACCAAATACTGGTTGAGGTTAATTACCGGTGAATAGGACCTTGTCCCATCTGTGCTCCATGAGCTGCTCCCCCACCTCGGGGCCGCCCTGGATGACCTTCACGGCCGTGGCGTCCATGTACTTGCCGATGTTTTCGCCGAGGAACCTGGCGGTGGACGGCGCCAGCTCCGACGGCTTCAGAGCCACGGCGTTCCCGGCCGCTATGGCCCCGATGAGCGGCTCCAAAGAGAGACCTGCACACATTGAGCATGCACACGAGCGAACGAGTTAATACTAGCCCATCCGCCTAGGCTAAAAAAACGTGCACCACGACCATTACAACATGGTTTCGTGCGTGATCAGCCGAACAATTTATGACTTGTAAAACACTGAGAAGGGTAACTAGAAAGTGGTCACTTTTGGCCGAGCTATCAGAGCACTATTTTTTTTTTGGGTTTTTGCCCCTATCTATCTAGGGCAGTACCACTGTCCGCCCAGTTGGTAAATGCGCTGCATCCAGCGAGCGATTTTGGCGAAACCCTGCAGCGTACTACTTGAGAAGAGGTACGGCAGCGTGGTGCATTCGAAAGGCAGTGTACTCGCGTGCCGCGTGGGGGGGGCACACGCTCGTGTCTGACTCCGCTAGATGCATGCGCATGCTAAGATAATACTGTAGTAGAAAGTAACGAGTGCAGGATCAGATGAAGAGATCAATCATGTACGGTGTTCAACTCTTGATGTTAAAACTGTCGTTATCTATGAGACGGCTGACATCATCAATTTTCCATCCCGTAGCAAATTTTTTAGCAAATCTAATTGAATACAATTGCAAAAATAACTCTATCCCTGACTACGGAAGCGACAAAAGGTGACACGTTTCGGTATTTTCACAGTCGGAGATATCACTATTTTTACAATTACATTTGTAAAAAAAACTAGATTTGAAAAAAATATATACAAGCTTAGAAAAGTAATTATTATACTTCATCCGTTTAGAAATATAAGGCCTATAGTTTAAATGGTCTTATTTAGAAATATAAGTCTTGCATGTAGATTTAATAAGATTTTTCCTACTGTACCTCTATTTATTCTCTCTCAACTATATGTATTTATTCATGACTATCACACATAAAATATTATTTCTTATCTTCCAAAACAATTAAGTGAGGTATCTAAATCATTTTTACTCGTACTTTTTTTTTTAATTTCAGCTTAACTTTTATTCAGTGTAAAGTTAAAGTACGTTTAATACTTTTTAAAGTAGGGAGCCGGCAGTATACCCATCAGATTGGTCACAGGTGACAGCTGCTACTCAGGAACTGCATTAAAATCGCTCTCTTACGCTGCAAGCTCTGTGGCTGGGCATGTGTGCGGAACTAGTGTACGCCTTTACATTAAAAGTGTGTTGCACAGCCAGACAATTGGCAGGACTTAACCCATACAAATTGAGGCACATGGATAGTACATAGTAGTAACTAAAGCTGGCTCTCTTCTCCCTGGTCCAAATCCGGCCCAACCAAAGTTGGTGACCCCTCGTTGGTCCCTCACTGAAATAGTCAGTTTTTTGTCGGTACATGGCACTGGGGCTACAGTTGGCAACACTTTGCCATCCGGAAAATAAGTACTACTCCTTCTGTCCAACAGCCTAAATCTTCTTAGTATATAAATAAAAAGATATTAAAAATAATTAGATTATTTTTTATTATTATCGGTAAGCACTATATTTAATGTATGCATATAGAGAATAAAAATTAAATATGGATATTTATTAGGGGTATAAAGGAAACATCACATTAATTTTGTATTGAAATATGAAATACGTCATATATTTATGAACAAGACTATTCAAAAAATACGTCTTATAAATTTGGACGAATGGAGTATCAGTATATTACTCCTTTCGTCCAATTTATAAGACGTATTTCTTCTTGGCATCTAGACAAAGGAGATATTAAAAATAACTACATTAACTCTAACTATTACCACTAAACAATATATTCAACACGTAGATATAGAGAATATAAATTAAATATGCATATTTATTAGAGGTATAGAGGGAACATCACACTAATATTGCGTTAGAATATGAAATACGTCCTATATCTATAAATAAGACCATTTAAATAATACGCTTTATAAACTTTGATAGAGGGAGTACTAACTTTTTTGTTGTTGCAAATTTCTTATTTTATCCATTTAGAAATATAAGGCTTGTATGTAGATTTAATGAGATTTTTCCTACTATATTCCCTCTCAACCATACACCTACATAAAGTATTCTCTCATCTTCCAAAATAATTAAGTAGAGTATCTAAGTCATTTTCTCTAATAACTATCTCAATTTCACCACAAGTTTAATCATTGTGCAAAGTTAAAATATATCTTATATTTATGAAGGGAGAGAGTATTAGCTAGAGTTATTGGTAGGTGATATAATAATATTAAGTTCACGTGGTTTAAATTTAGATGAATTTCTTATATACTACTAAAAGCTTGCCTTATCCTCTCTATGCGTCACTTACTGTGTCAGTGACAAATTTGTTCCGACTATGGAGGTCAGCGTTGCATATATAATTCATTGATTGCATGTGCTGACCCGCTAAAGTATGACCTAGACTTGTGTGTGTAAGCTGTACATATCGATCGTGTCACATAACTACGCCATATTAAATTTTGATAGCTCTAGGTGGTAGCATGTGTAGTACCGTGATCAAAGACATCGCCATGAAAGAACGGAGAAGATCGATGTGGCATCAACAAAGACATTTACTCTCGTTCAGGAGGTAGAAGGGGACATGTACACACCTCTCAAAGATTGTATCTTTTATTCGATACAAAACGTGCATGTTCTCTGCACACACGTCTCAACATCACTATGACGATTAAGGAGTAACTGGGCCCCAGCCCATTACTGCTCGGTCAACTCAACTGGTGATGGGTGTCGTTATCTTAGCCATTGGGTGACGATCCAACGGCCGAGAAGTTCAAAGCAGCCAGTGGCCTGAGGTGTTGCTAGCTTTTTTTTCTTCGCAAAAGCTGCTTTTTTTTTAGTTTTTCAAACTCAAAAGCAGCTATAGTTCTGTTATGTTACAAGAGACAGTTTGATAAATAATTAAATTTTTTCAATAATAAGCTATAAAAGAAGATCATGATCAGTTTTTAGCTTTTACTAATTATACCGGCTTCAAGTTAAAAAAAAACGTTTAAAAGCCGAGCAAAACTTTTGGCTTTTACTTTCAATCAGCAAGACCTGTGATGAGTCTGATCGAATAGTACGTGTCGGGAGCTATGCATCTAACTAGGAATTGGAAATGATCAGGGTTCTCCACACCGAGCCTATTAAACTGAAGCTCGCAAGGTGGACAAGCGACAAGTAGCTAGCAGGACTAACATAACAACGGTAGTACGAGACTGTGTGGAGATGCTCGATCACTTCTGCCAATTGTGTGTAAATACTCTCTTATATGTACAGTACAGTAGCGCTCGATCACTTCTGTGTAGGCTGGTAAATCAGTTGAGCTCAAGCGAGCCTGGCCTGTTAGGCTTGAGCTCGATAAAAGTTCGAGCCAAATTCGAGTTAGGGTTTCAGCTTGAACTTCGACTCGAGCTCGGATCGGTCTAAGATCGAGTGTAAACAATTCAATATATATTTTTTAATAATAAAAAATATTCAGACTTAAGTTCGACTCAAATAAGTTCGGTAAGAGTTAACATATAATAATATTTAACAAGTAATTTGTAAATTTATCAGACCCGCGAACTATTGAACTCGGCTCGGTGAAGTTCACGAGTTCAGGGTCAAGATCGAGTTCGGCTCGAATCGAGGCTAGAATGAGCCAAGCTCGAGTACGGTATATATGCGCGTGCCCAGTACGGTAGCGCTGCTGCAGTAGTGTAGTGCTATGCTAATTTCTTCTAGTTTGATGAGATCACCAAATGGTAGCCTGCAAGGTAGATAGGTGTGTTCCGATGTATGGGTGAAAATTCAATGGACTAGTTTATCAAATGAATGTTGCGCCGATTTTCTGGCAATGTTTCACGTGGGCAGTCACTATTATTCTACTCTACAAGATTCATGTTGCAAGAAGAGAAACGAAGAGCAAATTACTGGTTTGGCGGTTGCTTACCCAAGGGGAAGTTCCAGCAGGAGAAGACGAGGACGACCCCGAGCGGCTCCGGCACGACCTGCGCGCTCGCCGGGAAGGCGATCAGCGGCACCCAGACCTGCGCTCGATCTCACACAGCCAACAAACACACACGCATGCAAACACGGAGCGAGGCGTCAATACCGCAGTATCGAAAGTAGTAGACATGCAAATTAAGCGTGACAAAACGCTTGCCTTCTCCGGAGCCATCCATCTCCCGACCTCTCGCAGCGCGGCGTTGGTGGACTTGATGAGCACGCCGATCTAAATGCCAAATCGTTCGCAGACAAATCAATGGGCATGTAGACACCGCAAGCAAAATCCTCATGAAAAAAGTCAAATGGACTTGCATATGCCGTGCAAATTGGACCTCGTCTCTGTAGGCCTCGACGTGGTGCTTGCCGAGGTCCTCGTGGAGCGCCCGGAACGCTTCCTCCTCCTCCTCCACCAGGAGCCTGAGGAGGCCCCTGAGCTGCGTCTGCCTCCACGCCAGGCGCCGCGTCCTGCCGCTCTCGTACGCCGCTCTCAGCTCGCCCACCGTTCCGCCCATGTCAAGAGGATGCTGCCCCCCATCTGCCTCCTCAACGCAAGGCGCCATTGTGCCCTTGCTCCTATCCTCCCTGCAGCTCGATCGGTCTCACTCTACTACTCTAGTGTACTCCATCGAGTCCACTCCACTATGAGCTAGTGGCTCGGGAGTCGTTGGCACACAACAAAACCTCGCCCTGGGAGGCCTATTTATTGCAACTGGCGTTGCCTCTGCATGACTGCATTTGTCTGTCTGTACACACGGGGCTTAAATGCTGGTACCCGGGCAGTTCACTGGAATTGTCGCTCATTAATGCGGTGACTGGAGCTCCATTTTAACTGATGCGAACCCGATACGATTGGTGACGGGATTACATGTTCGGAGGTGTGCGGCAGGGTCATGTTCCTTAGCGGGGCTAGAACTGTTCACATACGTAGCTAGTAACTTCCGTTTTTGGTAAATCTGACTCTAGTGCTAGAAAATTTGCAAATATAGCCCCTGAGTGAGCGCCAAAGAGCCAACAGGGGAAAACCTTCCTACCACGCTAAGGCATTTTGGTACGTAACTACTGCTGCGGCAAGCACCCAGACCACGGGAGCTTGTAGTCGGTGCGGGAGAACAGACCCTACCGCAACAGGGCAGAACGGCAGGGTCCAACTGCGGTAGGGTATAGCGACAGGGAAGAGTGGCAGCAGCCTGTCGTGCTCCAACCCAGAGGCAGCAAATTTTGTTACATAAAAGTTTGGAAAATTTATTGAAATAAAAGTTTGGATGATAATATTAGCCGAAGAAGGCAAGTTGCAATGTGAAATATGAACTCGTGACAATCACTTACGCGGATTATACGACGCATAGAGTTTGGTCCGATTCAAATGGTTACATGGACAAAACATGAACATAAACTATAGCTAAAATACATGTGCACCTCTTGGAATTGAAAATAGAGGATGGATTTCGCGTTCTAGGGCCTGGGCGTAGGCCCTTAAAGCTCAAATATGTAACCATACTGTTGGTGATATGCCCTTGAGGCAATCATAGAAATGATTAGAGGAACATTATCCTCTGAATCTTCACTCACACCCTGGACAAAGGGGAATGTCGGAAGATGTCTATATGGACGATCCCAATTGCGATTGAACCATTTTTTATAGCGCACCAGGGATGAGATCCTTGTCTGCGTCCCCGCAGCAAACGATACCCTCTTATCTTGCGCCTGGTCATGTGCACGCTTAGAGCGTATAGTGCTTGCCTACACCAGGGTGGAACTAGTGTTGGTCGGATCAACATTAGTCCCAACGGTGGTAGGATCCACCACCTTTGAAGCACCTCTGGTTGAGGTCTTCACCTTTTTGGTCAGCGGAGCCACGACTGAGACTTCAGGCTGGTTAGCAGCTCGCTTCCGACCATGCATCTAAAAAATAAGTTCAATTGTCAACATAAAAAAAGAGACAAAAGAAATTCCTTAGTACTTACCATGATGAGTTCATTAATGAACTCATCGGTTTGCCCGATCAAGTTGGATGGATGCCTGCCCAAAGCAGGCAGGTTGGACCCGTCAGAAGAGACGCGCCGCATGTACGCAATTCTGGACTAGGTATCTTCGGCAGTCAGAACTAACAAGAGAAAATACCCATAAACATCAGTAAAATCCTTTAATAAAGAAAGAAAGAAAGAGGTCGGTAATTGGGAGTTCCTTTACCTCTAGGTTCATCGTTGGTTAGATCCTGATCGCCTTCCATCCTCCAAGCGAATTTGAACCGCCTCTTCAGGGGCTCACAAAATCCTTTAATAAAGAAAGGAAGAGGTCGGTAATTGGGAGTTCCTTTACCTCTAGGTTCGTCCTTGATCAGATCCTGATCGCCTTCCATTCTCCTGGCGAATCTGAACCTCCTCTTCAGGGGGTTCACTTTATGGTACAGAAAATCAAAGACGATCTTCTGCCCTATCAAGCCTCCCTTCACTAACTTCCTAATGACCTTGATGATGTCATTCTCCTTGTCGGTAAGGACCAACGAATACTTCTCCCTCTTTGTTTTGGTCCTTGTCCATATTGGGGCCGCCTTCCCAGTAAATCGGAGAAGGCTACCCCCGGAATTTACAAGTAAAACTACTCCTTTCGATAGTCACGCAGTGTATTCTTGGTCGGGAGTGGTGGATACTGAGAAGACATTTTATCTTGGAGCTTGAAATAAGCGCTCCCAAAAAGATCCTGGCTCTTACTATTCCTACTATACTGATAGAAATAGTAGAAAAGGCAAACTAATGGGAGAAAAAATAAGGATGGAAGATGAAAAGCTTGCAGAACTAAGAGAAGGCTTGAAAATGATAGAGTTCGAAGAAATCAGGTATGTTATCCTCAAGCTTCCTTAGATGTTTTAACTTTTCATCATCTTTCCTTGATCATACCCCTCTTCGTATTTGATGAGAGAAGAAATAAGGACAGATGATAAGAAGCTAAAACAACTAAGAGAAATTCGAAAGTAATCCCTTCTTGATTCAGAAGGAGGCCTTCTGAAGGACCAAGAAGGCGATCAGAGTGGGGGTGAATGATCACAAATAAAATTATCCACCTAAAAATCAAACCACAAAAAAATTAGATCGAATGATTGTTCAATCAAAACATTTGGTTGGATGAACAGTACCCTCCGGCCAGGAGATCGTATGAACAGTGCTTAGATAAACAAAGAAAACTTTGCTCGTTGGATGAATAGTAAACACAGACTGGTTGGATGAACAGAAAAAAACATGCGCTGTCATATGAATAGTAGTTGTGCCCTGGGCGGCATCACTGTTTTGGACGAACAGTATTCAGGTGAATACTATTCGGGATGAACAGTAACACAGCACGATCTAACAAACAAAAACCGATGTAACTTTTGATCGGCTGATCCAAAACATGCGAAACTTTGTGTGCACCTTACTATGGATGTCAGGAACATATTCCAACCTTCAATCGCAAGGATTGATGTTAAAGTTCTAACCTTTTTCCAGTTTAAAGAAAGTTACACCAAAGCTGGGTCAAAAATACAAACTTCAACTTTAGCTTGCTCGTGGGGAATTAATGATCAGGATGATATTCCACATATCACAGCAAGTACACTAATGAATAACCCTTCAAACACACAAGAACACGATCTACAAGGATCTTTCTTTTTACCAAGCACAAAGATCGATTTCTTTCAAAAACTAAAATGAAAAGGTTGTAGATTGACTAGATGATTGGGATATGTCTATATAAGATTCATCCAGCAATCTTTCATACTTGACACAAGATCCAAAAGCACTTAGAAGAAGAGGAGGCAAGTCCAAATGTGCGGAAAGTAAATTGCAAGGATTTAAATGCTGAATTTAAAGCATAATGTAAATGCTGAAGGTAAATTTAGAATAGAGAAATGAAACTTTTATTTCTTAGAAGGAATGTTTACAAAGCCTCACAACAAAGTGGGTAAAGCTCAAAGGAGCACCAGAACCTTCAAGGAAGAGACGTCCCTCTCCTCTATTTATAGCATACTGGGAGCAACCTCCATCCTTAGATGACAACCCTGCCCTTAAGAAGCCTCATCAAGGGCTGAGATCCACTCCCTCACTTATACATTGGCTAACCCGCAACCCAACATCATAACGGGTTTTGACACACATCTCTCAAGGCACCACTAACTTAACCACTACTCCACCCGCAAACCTACGATCCCTCTTCGTCATAGTAGAGCTTAAGTTAGCATCTACACCGTCCACTTGTCTTCTCAGCTTGCAGCTACTCCCTTGCCTCAGCCATCTTTGGCGACACCTTAACTGTCTGGACCTTAGCTCTCCTAGCCTAGTCCCGATCTCTCCTGCCTCACCATGACCTAGCTCTGAAGTCTTGCAACCATCATAGACAAGAAAAACACATCACATAGCAATCCAACAACATATGCGATCAAATCAACACATAGCCAGAATGATACATAATTTGTCCCGACTAGTTTACAATATTTCCCAACCAGTTTACAAACTGTCCCGACCAGTTCACAATTAGTCCCAACTAATTTACAAACTGTCTCGACCAGTTCACAACTAGTCCCAAACAGTTTACAAACTGTCCCGACCAATTCACAACCAATCCCAACCAGTCTACAAACTGTTCAAATAAAATTTAAACTTGCGCACCTCAAGCTCAAATACAGTCGATTACTCATCACAAACATGGGTAGACCTCCACATGATCTTTCACCTTCATCCCCTTTATATGCATTACACACTAAAAACGATCAGCGTCGGTTTAGTTACCAAGAGAAGTGCAAAGATTTTTTATTTATTAGCACTTAAACCGGTCAAATAATTGGCACATAACCCTATAAGGCCACAGAAGACGAAAAGCCTTGAGTAATAAACTTTTATTTCTCAAGACTTGGGGCTAGCTGACGAGGATTAAAAGCATGTCACTTATTTGAGCCCTCACTTATTCATGACTATACTCTGTTAATGGGTCTGCAATACATAAAACCCATAATATATAAAACAAAGCCCACCCTTATTCGAACGGTTAAGTTTCCAACCATTTCAGTCAAGGTGGTCAAAACTTTGCTTCACACTGGTCGTCACCGACTAGTGAAATAGTTACCTCGACTAGTGAACTGGTTGAGGACCAGCGGTTAGCCCCGCACATGTCTCCGTGCGGAGATTTATCTGACGGGTATGCATAACTACCCAGAATTTATCTCTGGGAAAGGCACCCTTTGGCGAGAAGACACCGTTTGGCGGGAAGACACTCTCGGTTACACGATGCCCTTTTGGAGAACAACTGCCGCCTCTTCAACCAGGATAAGTAGGGGGTCGATCCACACTGTTAAGTGTATCCGGCATCTGGAATCCAATTCAATCAAGCATAGCATAGAAGGTTTGACTTAGAATAGGTAATAGACATTTGAAAGCATCCATTATGTAATATGTATACTCTGTAAAAGCCGCTTGACTAATAAATAAGCAATCCCCATTCTCCTCATCTTGTTTACTAGGAGCCCACAATTATATTTTTTTAAGTTCGATTAAGGAACCTAAGTCTTGAACATCGACAGTAGTGGCAAGCGCAACTCGGATTGCCGCCACAACACTAAGTGTGGTATTCACTGCTAAGGTGGACCACCTCCTCATTGTTACTCTCCATGATCCTTTGCCTCCAGAGGTCGTTGTTCTGCCGTAGGAGTTCTTTATTGTTGTTCTTCTCCGTGTGGAGCTCCTCTTGTATTTTGTCAAGGCGTCCTAGCACTATGTCGATGAAAACTTAGGCAGGTATGTGATATGGTGGGTTCACCTATTCGGTGAATTTGCAATCAGTGGTCTGCAAAGAAGAGTAGATATTAGTGTGCGATATAACAATACATGCGTGAAATCATAGGTAAGTAATGAAGTATTTACCACGAATAGAGGGTATCGGAAAAAATGATGTCCTACATGCCAATAGTCATCGAAAACATGGATTACCATATCAAGACGCAATGGATTTGTAGTGATGTAGTAGTCTTGTATTTTGAGGGGAATATCTGGGCTAGGGGCATCTGGGTTTAGGGACCATAGATGGATGTGTCCTCGAGGTAAAGATCGCACCCTCGAAACCCTGACTATCCCCGTCTTCCCCTACGATGCCTTGAGCTGTCTGCTATGTCTGTCATGCTGCTGATAAAGTAGTTAGTTTATGGTGTATGGGGGTATTTATAGGATGAGAATGACTGAGTAAAGTTGGTGCGATTTGTTAGATTAGTAAGCAAAGCTAGTGGAACTTGTTAGGTAACTGAGTAAAGCTGATAGGACTTGTGAAGTCATTAAGGAAAGCCGTAGAGAGTTATCAAATTAGTGAGGAAAGCTGGTGTGACTTGTTATGTTATTGAGCAAAGTTGGTTGGACTTGTGAAGTCACTAGGGAAAGCTAGCGAAGTTGTGAAGTCACTGAGGAAAGTAGGTGGCAGCGTGTTGTCCCGTGTGATGTAAAGTAAATGGCAATGAGCTGTTAGCTCTGTCTGGAAACAAATGCTGCCAGTGTGCTATCATCCATCATGGATAGTAATGGACAGTGCATTCGATATCATTTTTGTATCAGAAATAAGACAAAGTATAGCAAATGGACAAAAAGTAGAACACCATGATGTACAAAACGTTGGTAAGGAATCGCGTTACATAGCACATACATATAATAGCATTAAATAGCATAACATACAAAATAGCTCGAAAAACAGAAACCATAGAAACGAGATGCGTAGATATGGATAATTTTTAAGTAATTTTTTAATGTACCAATTTTATCTAGTATTAATTGTACTAATATTTTCTTCTCCATACTATTACCGTCATTATACTATCAATAATTACTTTTTCACATATTCACAACGTTATTTGTACATCAACACTTTTTTCAACCCTACTAGTTTTGCAAAATTTCTCATGTACCTAATGTTCATGTCATTGCAATAACAGCTAAAACATGCATATCACATGTCCATTATACATAAATAACACTATCAACATAATTGTTCTGCTAATTTACATTACTAACATACTCATCACCACAAAGTACATGCAACTTAACTAACAACATTGTCTAAATAAGTGTTACACTAATCAAATACTAACATAAAATTAATCACATAAAATGCAATATAGAAACTAACCTTCTTGGAAGATTAACACTTTATGTGTAACTTACGAAGCTGCACCTTTATATGAATCCCAAATAAATTACTCCAAAATATGTATTCTGAAAAAATTACTCCAAAATTACGATTCAAATTTCCTTTTTTCCTCTCATCTTCTTCCTCTGCCTTTCTTTACTCGCCGAATGCATGCTACCAATGAGGGAGGGCTTCCTGTTTTATAGCCGAGTGCGAAGGGGATTAGATTCCACGCCCCCAGACCGCGACTAGCCTAGTTGACTCTTTTGGCACGTTGACAAGATGTCTGCGACACACCGCGACTGCACACGACAGCCTGCCGCGCACGCCAACCGTGAAAAGTTCCTGACACTACTGCATGCAGCCACACGCGCCCGACCAAACTACTCCCTGCTCCCAGGGGCGGAAGCATCTTTTCGCACTCTGGAAGTGCGGCACCGCTCGTCGCCCGACCGAGTCCCACACTCACCGCACCTACCATGCTATCTACTAGCTTCCGCGCTACGCTACCACGACAGGTAACACGCATCACCTGTCGAGTCTTCTACGCTTGTACAAATGGCCATTTTTCCAAAAACGAGCGCACCCGAGCTACTTTTACAAAAAAAAATTAACGACAGGCTACTACAGTAAAATCTTCGCGGACCCCCTGCCCAGGGCCCCACAGCAACAAAGGGCCCTTGTTTTTTGTGCATTGTTTTGTTTACTGTCATAAATCATACGACTTGTTTTAGCTCTTCTCTAATTAAATAAACATATTCGTCATTATACATGGCCATATGCAGAGATATGTAGTCATAATTTCTTAAATTTTCAAATATAATTTAGAACCTTGCCATGATTAAAGGGTGCAATTGAGTTATTTTACATCACCTTTTAATCAATCTTTCTTGAAGAGTTTTTATAAGTATGTATTTTCCATAAGTAGCATGGGGTACACCATTGGTTTACATGTCAACACCCATTTATTTTAACTCTACATATTCACATATCATTTTAGTAATGAAAATTTGACGACGTGGCATTATAATCGACAAATTAGCGTACAATCAATATCGCATTTTTTTCCTTTGGAAAGATTCAATTTTCTTTTAGCTACATACAAATTGTGACTTATTATGTAATTAAAAATTTTATAGAATATATAATTATTTTTGAGCTAAAACACTTTATAGTTTATGTAAAATAAACTAATAAAGGATAGTTGCTTTGTCCTATGGCCCCTAAAATGTCAAGACTAGCCCTTGGCAGGGTTTAGTTTTTGTGGCCATCTCTGTTCCTTTTCCTTTTTGTTTCGATTAGCTTTTCTGACTTCTCAATTTGAGAGGAACGATACAAGCGTGCAACGTGATTTTGGAGCTGGAAGACTGGACGGACACCTTTTATTTTCTGTTACCTGCAGGGTCCAAAGCTTGTGTTTTGATTGATATGATATGAGAGGGAATTGGCGACGTATAAGTGGTTCGGAGGTATGCATCGTATTGTTACATTGTAATTCAAGTTCATTTTAGTTTTGTTTTTTTACTCTAACTCAGAGTTCTACCTCTACACGAAGTCATTTGTGTCTTCTTTAAATATGTTCCTATAGTCTATAGCATAGAGCAAGACAAGAAGAAAAGAAACAAGAGTCTCGTTGTAAACATTTACTTATATAGTGATGTAGCTTTCGCACGTCGATGTTTTTTCTCTGAAAAGTTTTTTTGCACGTAAAACTCTTGTCTTCCGTTCCTACTTCTATGTATATTATTTGCAATAAGTGGTATCAGAGCTCCGAGTTCAAAATCAAGTCACTGCCCCCAGGAGGAGGCAGCTCTTGGGGGCAGCACCGGCACAGCAACATCATCAAAGGTGGCCATCGTGCGACATTGTCATGGTTATCGCAAAGTGTCAGCACAACATTTGCATCGAAGATTTCTAATGATTATGTTGCAAGCCATCATTCAATGCTATGTGCGCAAAAGGAATATACCTGGAGATTCATCAGCCTCAATTTGGCTATTTCAACTCGCCATGACTCTATTCCACAACTCAACTTCATACTAAGCGTTGACTAGCGCTCTACCTCAGTGACTGCTCCAATGCCAGTTCCGCTAGCATCATTGTTCGCGCCGCCCAGCTCCAAGCCTAGGCACCATCTTGCACCTTCTTCATCGACAATCTTCTGCTACAGTTGATCACCGTATTGCTTCTTTGGAGGTGGAGTTCATTGTAATTCAGGCTGGTGTGCTTATTATTGGCGGTATCTACGCGACATTAATCACTATTGATCTCTTTGACGGTATGTTATCAACTACGAGTTACTGCGACAAGATCTACACATATAAAGTCTAAGGTGGAGTTTGGTGCTTTTAACATAATGAGTTAATTTGGGCTACGCTTGATCAAGGAGATTTTAAAAATCAATATTAGTTGAGGAAATAACTGAATTTGGTGTTTTATTCACCGTTTGGATATATTGTAATTTTGGATCACTTGCATGATCGTTATGTAGGCTTTGGCAAAATTAATTCTCAAGAATTTGATGACACCATGATGGTAACTAGTATTATACTCTCAAGAGTTTTGTTGTTTTAAAATTGAAGGTTTTGCTCCAATATCAATTTGAGATGAAGAATTTAAGTGCAAGGAGTTTGTTTTTATGTGGGTACTATAACGCATATCCAGTTGTCATAGCTCATTATGAGAGATATGTTGTAGTTTATACTCTATTAACGGCACAAGAGTCTCTTTCATCCTAATAGTTTTACAAGAGCAATTTCAACTTTCAGCAGCATCATGGAATTTAATTACCTTAAAAGTTTACAGTTTGATGTACATGATTGCCACATGTGCAAGTTCCTATGTCGTGAGCATTGTTTGGCGAGTTTTGTGTTCCAGGTGGAGCATGTCAAGATTCTATGATATGAGTTCTTCGCTATTTGTCAAGCGCCACATGTGATATATTGGTTTATGCCGTTTGATGATAGATCTTTTGTTTTAGGATGTCAGTTATATAGTGTAACATCCCTCATTTTTTCTTATAAAAAAAGATTTGTTTTTAAAATTTTAAAATATTATTTTGTTGGATTATTTGAATTTCTAGGTAATAATTTGATTCTATGAAAATTTATAATATTTATTTTGATTTTTATGGATTTTTCAGTGATTTTTTTTGAATTCTTAAAATTCTTTTCCAATTTTTAGAAATTAAAAGTAATTTTTTATGTAAAAATAAAAACTAAAATTAAGTTGGAAATGATTTTATTAAGTTTGAAATGTCTCTGGAAATTTCTGTGAATTTTTTGCCAAAATTTTGAACTTTATTTGATTTTTTTCAAAGCTAAAAATAATTTTCAGCATTATAAAATTAATTACTGTAAGAAAAATAAAAATATTATATTATTCAAAAATATTTATTTGTGCTTTATTTTCTGAAACGGTTGTTTATAAAAATTCCCAAATTTATTATGATTTAATTTCTATTTTTCCCGAATTTAACTCAAAATTTTAGTGGAAAATTAATTGTTTTCGGAATTTACTATTTTCTGTAACTGTTCATACGATCCGATCCGCTTCTCCTTCCCGCCAGTAATCTATAGTAACCCCCATCGCAACAGTACTCGAAACTGACCCAATCCATTAAAATCCAACAGTTTCAACTCAATCAAATTCTGACGATGTGTTACTATTCTGGCAATAACTTCGGCAACTTTTTACCAACAATCCGCTAGTCTGATTGCCCTATAAATTTAAATACAGATTCCGCCCCTCATCCTTTACATCTTCAGCTTTGAGTTGGTCCAATCCATCCAACGGGTCTTCCTTCGCAAGCCGTTCTTTCCGAACTCTAGCAAACATTCGGCGAGCTCTCCCAGCCACTCCCGACCTCCATTCGGCCTCAAATGTTTACTGGAGCTTAGTCTCGGTGTCCTCTACTTCGTGTAATATCAGATTTTTAAAATTGATACCGGAGCTCTGTCGGCAATTACTTCTTCTCTAAGTCCGGCGAGAGATCAATTTTTGGATTCAAAAAGTCCGATCTCCTTCATCTTAATTCCGTTTGACCTCATTTTTCTTCCTAAATTCATATAAAATTATACTCTATTTATTTTTACTAGTTTGGTATTTTATTTGAATTTATTTGGATTTTATTTGAAATTAGATATTCTTTACGTATAGTTTTCGGAGAGTCAGAACGATTTGGTGTCGACGATCTCGAGTACCTACCCTTCGATCCAGGCAAGTCACACATCCTTGACCATGTTGATCCCTGAATTTTAAATTATATTTTGATTTAAATTACTACATGTATAATTTTTATTAGTGTAATTTAAATCCCAGATTTAAATGCTTAGTTACTCCTAATTGATATGACTCCATTTGACTTTGATGATCCATATACTTGTCACCTTAAGAAAAATCTCACTAGTTGGTACATTAATATAGTATTGACTAGTGCTATATAGTAACTGGCTTAGACAAGCTTAGATCTGAATTAGGATCTTTTTTGGGAATATGTGCCAATCAAAGATGTTTTTGTCATAAAGGTTATTTCTTGGCAATGGTGTGCCGTGGAATGATATGAAAATTGATATGGTTTAAAGCAAAATGAAAATATGGTTTAGACTGGGCGAGAATGGTTGACTGGTGGTCTTTGGGTTTGTTGAAAAGCTCGCCTAGTCAGTTAAGAACCGATCTATGAGCTACTGAATGTAAAGCGCAACTCTGCTTCCACAAATCTGGTATGGGACAGACCTGGCTATCCGTTTAGCTACATTTCATGTTAGTTGTGCCATTAGAGGAATGTGAGGATGGTTAGTCTGCCACATGGCGCAAGAGGGGGCTTCTGGACTAGGCGATTTTAACCCTACCAGCGTTGAAACCCTAGCGGTATGACTACATGAGCTGGAGCTTTATAGGGGTCTTGTCGTGATTTTTCTCTGCCAACACACCAAAGGAAGTGTGTATTTGGGCAAAAGAAGATAATCATGTCTTGTGGGTAAAGTTGTACAACCTCTGCAGAGTTAAAATTAATCGATTAGCCACGCCCGCGGTCATGGTGAAAGGATCGGAGATGTCGCCTAGAGGGGGGGTGAATAGGTGAATTAAAAAAAATGCAGCAAAATAAAATCTCCCGAGGGTCTAAGCCCGGAGTGTCCGGGGTTTTTATCCGGATACTCCGGTATATCCGGACTGTCCGGGGTCAGGAGTCCGGATACTCCGGATTGGAGACCTCGAAATGAGATTTTAAATTTCTACAATTTTCCAACAAACTAATTGAACACAAATGTTCTAAATACTATCAGGTACCTGGGGATTATGTAGATCTAGAACCAAGCACAGCAATAGAGAGATCGGGGCTTCCAAAATCTAAGACCACAAACCCTAGCAAAAACAAATGAAGAACACGAAGACAATGATTTTTACCCGAAGTTCGGATTCTTGAAGGGAATCCTACGCCTCCGTTGAGGAGGCACAAAGCCCGGGTCCCTCTTGACCACTATCCTCCCGGTGTTGCACAAAACACTCGCCGATCTTCACTTCTTGCCTCTTTCCTTTTGGAGGCGAGACTTGCCTTCACAAACTTCAGGGGCTCACCACAACAAGTATTGGAGGCTCCCGGTGACTCCTTGCCGTCTAGGAGCCCTTGAAACTCCAAGAGTAACAAATACGTCGCGAAATCTACTTGGAGGATGAATCTTGTGCTCAAGAATGAAAGATGCAAGCTCAAGTCACTCAAATCCACTCCTTTCTCCCAAAAGATTCAACTCAATCACAAGCTTCAAGTGGAGAAAGGAGATTAGGGCTCAAGAGAGTGAGAGGCAGGGTTTGAAAATGAATGGGTGCAATAAATGGAGCTCTCTCCTGTTAGGTGGAGAGTGAGGGCTTAAATAGGAGCTCCAAATCCAACCGTTGTGAGAGAGCTGCGCACAACCCGGAGTATCCGGACATATACCCCGGATACTTCGGATTGGTGAAGATCAGATCATACCGAAGGAGCTAATCCGGAGACTCCGGATAAAAGCCCTGTATACTCCGGACTAATTTAACCCAGAGTGTCCGGACTTAATACCGGATACTCCGGACTACCTGAGAGAGCAGCCACCGAGGTTGTCAACCCGGAGTGTCCGAACTAAATGTTCGGATACTCCGAATTAGCCCACTCGGCCAGAAGTGTATATTTAGAGGAAATGAAATGCTTATAGTCCTTTTTGCTATGCAATTTTCATCCTTTGAGCACAAGTATATTCTAGAAGTGATTTCCCGTCGTATCCCCCTTAATAGTACGGCTATCCTTAGACTCAATAAAATAGAAAATTTACAACATAAGTCTTGATGCCGTCTTCGCAAATTTTAAATGCAAGTAAGACCTAGATCACAAATTTGAGCAACCGATAACAAATTAAAATTTAAGGTTTCTACCAAAGAAACATTTGAAATAGAAAGATCATTTGAGATAGCGATTTTGCCCAAACCCAATACCTTTCCTTTGCTATTGTCACCGAATGTGATCTTGTCGTTTTGCCCATTTCCTACTTCAAAGGTGGTGAACATCTTTCGGTCACCGGTCATATGTTGAGTGCATCCACTATCCAACACCCAATGCCGCCCACCGGTCTTGTAGTTCACCTGCAAAAGAGAATCAAGTTCTTTTAGGTACCCAAATTTGTTTGGGTCCTTGGAGGTTAGTAACCAAGGCTTTAGGCACCCAAATGGCATTCTTTTTATGACCAAGTACAGGAGTGTCAACAAATTTAGCAATTATTTTACCAAAACTATCTTTCTTAAGCACATAGCAAGAGTCATAAATATTACTTTTAGTTGTTTTATCTAAGAAGCAATTATTTGATAGATGCCCTACCTCATGACATTTATAACAAAACTTCCCATTTGATTTAACAAAACGAGGAGTTTTGTTATTAATCTTTTTGCCCTTCTTAGGAACATATCCTAGTCCTTCTTTATTGTAGGAGCATCTTTGGCCATTCAAGATTTTATTTAAAGTGTCTTTACCCTTAAAACATCTATCAAGACTTTTACTAAGTTTGTTTACTTGTTCCTTAAGTTCATTATTTTCCACTACTAGGTTTTCATGGCATGAAGTAGAACTAGAGCATAAAATTGATGGCATATCAAACAAATCATCACAAGAGGTAGATATGCTAGTTTTTGATATACAACATGAATCAATTTCTAAGCAAGATGTAGATATGCTAGTTTTTGATATACAACATGAATCAATTTCTAAGCAAGATGTATCATCAATAATTTTGCAATTAATTCCTATATCATTTTGAGACTTTGAATGGTCCTTAGCAAGAAGAGTCTCATGAGCTTCCTTTAGCTCCTCATAAGAGTCTTTGAGAGAGAGGTATTCTTTTCTCAAAGCTTTATGTTTAGACTTTTCTTTACCGAGATACTCATTCAAATCCTCAAGCATATCCATTAATTCATCATAGGAGGGTTCGTCAATATTTGAGATTACCTTAAAAATCTCCTTTTTTCCATAAGGCACAAGGGAGTAGCGAGGGGTGATGAAGTCTCCTCAATAGCAATCCCGGCAAGACCCTTCTTCTTTGGAGGTGTATCGTTTTCGGAAGAGTCGGAATCCGAATATTCTTCCTCGGAGTTCCATTCTCCAATGTGAGCCTCACCTTTCCCGTCTTTGTTCAATTTCTTGAAGAGCTTCTTCTTCCCATGAAGGAATTTCTTCTTCGTGGGGGACTTGTCTTTGTCGTCCCTTTTCTTTGGGTATTTTGAGGCAATATGTCCCTTTTCATCACACTCGCAGCACCGAATATTTGCATATCGGTTGGTGCTAGAGTATTGTCCCTTCTTGAATTTTTGGGGACCACTTGCACTTGAGCGCCTCTTCATGAATTTTCTCATTCTTCTTACAAGGAGGGCCATTTCCTCCTCGGTGTCTTCATCATCATCGGAGTCATTTAGCATTTCATCGCTTGACTCCGCCTTTGCCTTGAAGGCGATGTTCTTCTTCTTCGAAGAGATTTGCTCCAAAAGCTCTTCCTTGTACTTCTTGTAAAGCTCATTGGTTATGAGATTTCCAAGAAGTCCCGTTGGCGTCATTCTTGGCAACTCCGGTGAGTTGAGAAACAATGTCACCAAGGTTTCATATTTTTCCGGAAGAGCCCTAAGCATCTTACGAACAATGTCAAAATCGGTTAGTGATGCTCCAAGGCCCTTGAGCTCATTTACTATGTTGTTCAACCGTGAATACATCTCATTGATGTTTTCATGAGGCAACATAATAAAACTCTCATATTTGATTCGAAGCATATGCAATTTGGCTTCCTTTGGTGTTTCAAGATTTGATTCGAAGCATATGCAATTTGATTCGAAGCATAAAACTCTCATATTTGATTCGAAGCATATGCAATTTGTCCCCTCATGAATTTTCGAGAGGGTTGTCCAAATCTCATGAACGGTTTCAAGATTGCTCACTCGATTGAACTCATCCGCGTTCAAGGCTCCAAAAAGAGCATTCATAGCTTGAGCATTTAGATGAGTGTTTCGCTCCTCTTGGTCATTTGTGAGTGTGAGATTAACCCCCGGAGTGAAACCCTCAACTACAACCCTCCATATACTTGGACTCATGGCCTTAAGATAAACGGTCATGCGAATTTTTCAATAAGCATAATTTGTACCATCAAAAAATGACGCCTTACCTATTGACACCCCATCGCTAGCCATCCTTACTCTCTAGGCGGTGAAGCCCCAAAAGAGAGTCCAAGCTCTGATACCACTTGTAGGATCAAGGATAACCGACTAGAGGGGGGGTGAATAGGAGGTTTCTAAATTTTTCAATACAATTTAGGAAATACAAATGATACTATCAAATTGAGATACAATTATGAAGAACACACTTAAAACTCTAACAAAAGCTTAAATGGCTATGTCAATACAAGCTAAGCAAATATACTAGAGAGCCCAAAGACTATGAATAGAAAGGTGTTAATGAAATGGATTCTTAACAAACAAGAGTACCAAATACAAATAAATAGGAGACAAGGAATTTTAACCCGTGGCCTCGGAGACTTGCCGGTCTCCCCTACTCCACGTTGAGGTGACTTGAACCACGTCAAGCCGACTCCACTCGCTTGAGCCTTCCTCGATCACTAAGGTAGTTCTTCTCCGCTCCGGGTAGGCGAACTCCGGCCTTCACAACTTGCCGGGGCTTCTCACAATCTCCGTTGAGAAGCTCACCGCGCACGATCACCTCCAAGCTGTCTAGGAGGCGGCAACCTCCAAGAGTAATAAACCTTGACACTAGCTTGAGGTCGAATGTTGGTGTCTAAAGGCTCAAAACACTAAATGCAACACTCAAACTTGCTTCTCACACTCACAAATGGAAATTGAATGCACACAAGAGTGGAGAACACTTGCTAGAGCTCAAATATCATCAATGAGGACCAAGAGAGGCTCTAGAGTGCAGGAGGGGAGGTATTTATAGCCTCCACCAAACTTTCTAGCCGTTGGAGCTCGAAATTTGTAAAATCTGTTTTTCCTGCTCGCCCATGTAGGACCGTGTAGCACCGGCTCTCTTCAACGGCTAGAACAAAGCATTTAATGCACTTGCCGAGACCGTTATGAGGTCGGTGGTACCGCCAACTAGGGCCGTGTAGCACCGGCTCCATTTCTTTTCTTTCTCCAAAACACACCTCTCGGAAATATAGCACCGGCCGAGGTCCGGTGCTCTCGAAGTCCCAGAGCACCGCCACCATGGGCGGTAGCACCAGGCTCCCAAAAGCTCAGAGAAAAGGTGCTTCTCTGGAATTTTTACACCGGGTTGAGGTCCGGTGCTACCGAAGATCCGGTAGCATCGGGTTCCCATGAGCGGTAGCACCGCCATTAAATCACCCAAAAACACACCTCTCGTGATTTTCACACCGAGCTAAAGTCCGGTGCTACCGTTATCCCGGTAGCACCGGGATTCCATATGTGGTAGCACCGGGATACAAAATCCCCCAAAAATCCCTTCTCTGGAATTTTCACACCGGCCGTTGAGCCGGTGCTACAAGATCCGTAGCACCAAGATCGCCATGGCGGTAGCACCGATTTCAGAGATTTGAATTGTTTCAAAGGATTTTCAAGGTTTGGAACTATTTATGATTTGGCAACTATTTGAATGTGCATTTTGAGCCTTTAAACCCTAAATGACATCGAGATAAGCGTCAAGATCCCTCTTAATAGTACGGCCCTAAATATAGTAAACCGATCTTTCTTCCAAACTCCAAGATAGTCAAAAGACTAGAAAAGAGCTTTACAAATTTACCTTTTCATGATCTTGACATATTTCCGGTTGGTTTGAACCTTCCTTGGTATTCCCATGATCATTAATCTTGGAATTGACCTACTTTCAATATTCTCAAGAAAAGCATTAGATCATATAACAAAGTTGTCATTAATTATCAAAACCAAAACATACCGGGTGCCTAGATGCTTTCAACTAGTTTTTTTGGACTAGTACAGAATACATAGAGGATTTCGAAAGTGTTTTTTCGGGATCCGACATATAGACTCAGACTTTATTGAGATTATAAATTATCAAAGACCTAGATTCGTTCGCCTTTTGGTGATTTGCTCTTTGAGAAGTGTTTGGATAATTTTGTTCCAATCTTTCTTGTTCGGATTAGTTCGATGGACTTTCATGGCCCAATTTCTATTGATGAAGACTTATTTTGAGAAGATTTAAATGTTTCATCTACAAGAGCGAATTCTTCTCATGGTGGAGATTGTTAAAGTGTTATCTGAATTTGTTTCGGTTTCATCTCTTACTTCAACTATGATTTCTACTCCTATATGGAGTTCTTTATGTCTCTCTTTAAATGTATCCATACAGTCCATATGATAGAGAAAGACAAGAAGAAGAAAAATGATCTCATTGTAAATATATTCTCATACAGTGATATAACCTTCATATGTATTTGCAACACATATTGCAATGTTTGTGGCTATTTCTTCTTCGTCATCGTCGTCTTTTTCTTTGGTTTTGATAGTTCTGTAGACTTTTTTCTTAGTTTACGAGGAACTATGCAGTTGTGCACGACTGGTGTTGTTATACTTTGATACCCTTTATGCGCAACAGTTCTCGAATTGGATCAAAGTTTTGTGAGATAAGGCATAGACGTGCACGGTCTCAAGAACGAAGAAGATGAATCTCGTAGAGAGAACCAAAATAACGACGTTAAAACAATAATGACGAGAGAGAAAAGATTTGGCGAAGCCAATTGCAAATTTTTAAGCATAGCTTCAAAAGAGTACGATGAATTGTTGCACTTTCACAACATCTCAAATTTTTTAGGACCTTTGGGTTCTTGCACTATATAAGAATATAGGGCTAAAGAATAATCTAGGCTCTAATTCTCTCGTATACCTCTTGCTTTGGATGAGTTGACTTGTGGTTTCTTGGTTGTTTGAGTTCTCTATAACCACCACTCAAGGTTTGAAAATTCGGTTTCGGAATAAATTTTGTCCCTGTCCGGATCGCGAAATTTCGGCGAAATTTCAGAAAAATTTCGCACGAAATACGGTCCATATAGTAACGAAAAATCCCGAAATTTCAGACGAAATACCCGAATTTTTGAGTTTTTTGAAACGGAAAAAAATTGTCTCAAAATATGTAAAATTTTTTTGAAATTTTTGTTGGAGAGTCCTGACACATTGATGATATTTCCATAAAAAATTAATATTATTATGAAGTCTGTGGATTTTTTAAAAATTCAAATATTGCTACTGTCCTGATAAAACGCTGACCGGCAATTTTGAACCGAATGCAAAATGGTTCAAACCATATTATAAACATTTGAAAAAAAAGATTCATGGTTATGATGTATCTCTAATTCTCTCATAAAATTTTCAGATTATTATCAAACTTTATTAATTTGTAAAAATTCGAATAGTACTACTGCCCTATTAAAAGGCTTACCGGCAAACTTAAACAAAATGAAAAATTATCTAAACCACGTTAAAAACTTTTGAAAATTTTTGTGGATGGTCCTGATGTAACATAAATGTTTATTTAAAATTTTTAGATGATGGTAATCCTCAAATAATGTTAGAAATTCAGACAGTGCTACATCCTGATAAAAGTCTCATGATCAATACATAGATTTGCTTTAGCAATAAAAAAGTTTAATTTTTTAAAAAAATTTACATAATGGTGATAAGGAAGTGCTTAATATCTAATAAAAAAATTTGAATCATGATCACACTCCAGTGAATTTATAAAATTCTTACAAGGCACAGTACCATTTATGTTCTTTTCTTTTTGTTTTTTGAAATATAATATAACAAACGAAGTTCAATGCTTACATAGATTTGATTGAACAAACAAAAAAATTGATTTTTTTAAAAAAATTGATATAATGTTACTGATAAAAATTATTAATCTCTCACAAAAATTTTAGATCATAATCACACTCAAGAAAATTTATAAAATTCTACAATGTAACTGTCCCAATTATGTTCATATTGTTTTTGATTTTTTAAAGATGGAAATAAAGTTAAATTATTTTGAAATTTTTTATGTGTGATCCTAAACTACTAAATATAGTACTATAAAATTTTTAGCTCATTATCAAGCTTGTACAATGTTATAAAAATCTGAGAGTGTTTCTGTCAAAATTTTAAAATATCTAAAAAATTCTGTTTTCCAACAAATTTTCATAGGAGACGACTTTCCTAAGAGTTATTGGACCAAATCCGGCCCTAAAAGTGCCAAAACCGGCCAAAAAAACGCGAAATTTCGGGTACTGTAGCAACTTCAAATTTTTTTAATTTTTTTCGGCCCGTATTTTAGATTTCGGGGTGGTCTGAAATCCGAAATTTCGTCGAAATTCGGCGAGATTTGAAACCCTGCCACTACCTAAGTTTATATAGCCTCCTTAATTCTCCTCTAATGTAAATAGAAATTTTCTCCTATTAGAATAAGAAATCTTTCCAATTAAAATTCATGTGGTACACTTTTTCAAATCTGATGTGAGTCATCGTATTTAACCGTTCTTTTTCACTGTCAGCCTGTCAGGTACAGGACAGTGTCGGCTTCAGTTATTGCTCACGTGTTTTGTTTGCAACCACAATCTACTACGTCATCGTATTTAACCGATGTCAATTCTTTTTCACTGTCGGGTACAGGACAGTGTCGACTACAGTTATTGCTCACGTGTTTTGTTTGCAACCACAATCTACTACACCGGCGTGCTTTCATTAGCCACCTCGCCCACTCGTCTTAAATTTTCTGAAAGTTGCCACGGTTGCGACCTTCCTGCTCAGAAATTTGCTTCAGCGAGTCACTGTGAGGGCAAGTCCACCGCCTCCGGTTTCCTATCTGGGGGTTTCGTAACTCGTCACTATACATACGGGTAGCAGGTGCACCGAGAACCGTGCATCATGGTAGTATCGAACTGTTTATCGTCAAAGCCACGCTCGAGCCGTTTTGGAAAGAATACAGTGGGCTGGTTGACGAGAAGAGTTTTTTTTTTCCTTCTATTTTGGGATCCCATCTACAGACGAACAAAGAGTTCGTGGTGTGTACGACGACATTAATACGAAGTACAAGGGCCAGGCGTGCAATGCGTCGATCTTAAGTCACAAGCTGCGTCTTCGTGCCGTGCATTCATGCGGAGCCTGCCGTTCGGGTTGGCGCGCGCGGCAGGTAAGCATGTGCTGTGCAACCTTTCTGCCCCATGCATGATGCATGTACGAAGGCAGCCAGCCCAACTAACGCGTCCAAAGGACCAAATGGTCGTCTTACGGCTGTGGCAGCGCCTCGGATGTAGTTGAGCGTGCCCGGCGCCAGTAGCGGCAGCCCAGCTCTTAAAGCACGGATGATCGAGGCGAGGCCGACGCACTTCTACACTCTGATTTGTTTTCGATAAGTTTGGCTCTTTCATTTTTGTTCAAAACTATGAAACTAGCTTTCTTGAAGATCTGAAAAGACGCTGAAGGCAACACAAATATAAATCGCCTGCCGCACCAAGGGAATTTGACTAGAAGTTGCCGAGCAAGGAAAGTACAGCATAAATCTCTTCAGCTCGGCAGCCACTTACCGAGTCTCGTTGGCACGGAAGGATCTACGGTTGACTAGTGTTGATGTTAAAAACTTGAAGTAGGGTTTCTGACAACAGTCCATCAAACGAATACATGGTTCAGAGCGTGCCAGTCGATTTGACCTGTAATCGACAAGTTAAAAATATAAAATTCACTCAAAACTGATCGTGAAGATCAATCGGCTTAGATTCAATCAGCTCAAAACCGATTAAATTAAGATAAAAGGGTAAGTCTAACTAGCCGATTAAGGCTAATCAGAGGATAAAGGTAGATCGATTATGAAGAAGGTGATGCGTAGCAAAATCAGAATAAATCAACCTGGGCGTAATTGACAGATCGGCGATGCGCAACTTTATTAATCAAAATCGAATTATAGAGAAGATTCTAAGTTACAAAAGCTACTCCTAGTCAACAGAAAAAAGAGAATAATGTAAATTTGTAGGTATGATTGTGTTATTATCTCGCAGCTCGCCCTTATCCTCCTTTTATATCTATCAGCCGATCGTGTCCTATTACAACACGTTATAAAACATGATCCGTATCGGCCTTAATCCGGATAGTTTTTCTTTAAAATCTTTACCGTTAACAAATATCTTCAAATCCTTTCAAATCATCCGTTGGTTACTATATATTGACTTTATCTTGGCGATTTCGGCCATACCTGACAAATTTTGGTGCAAACAACTAGTTAATCAAAATATTAAATAAAAAGTTTAATTAAGTAGTGGTTTAATTTAAGCAATTAATTAAGTAGTACGATTAAATTAGTGATTACTTAGTGGATTATATTCCTATCGAGGAATGAGAGCTTGGCAATAATCTTGTCACGGCAAGTGACCTGCCAAGTTCTTCGAGTGTGAAAGGTAACGTGAGAGAGTCAAATCTACAAATAATTTTGAAGGGAGACTACACTTGAAAACAAAAGTTTCGCACAGGGCTAAAAGAATAAAAAGAATTATACTTTAATATTAGGCACCTCTCAAAGAATTCCGGACGATCTCGGTACCGTACCGTACGCGGGCGTTGTGGATCACGCAAAGGTGCGGGCAGAGCAACGCAACGCAACCAAAACTGTGGGTCCGAACGAGGGTCGTTTCAGGTTGTATTAGGTCGATGCAGCCCAACCCAGCCAACAGTCCAAATGATCCTTATCAGTGCAGCCGGTGAGTGGGCTGGGCGACCCACCACGTATAACGGGCTGCACGGCCTGCTACTAGATTGGCCTGTCCAGACGCCGAGCTTGGGTCGGCTGTGCCAACCGTGGCTCTTGTAACAGCCGCCGCCTTTTGGGTGGTTGCGATCGTTTGACGACCGTGCGGGGTCAGTTTCCGGCCTGCCGGTGGGCGCGAGGCTGATTTGGGCGCGACCGTGGCGGTTGCGGCAGCCGGCAGGGTAACTCACGGTCTGGAGGCCCTACCATGATGCGCTAGGGATGTGAACCAAGCGGGCGGGCCTGTGGCGATGTCCGTATCTGTGCAGAGTGCACGAAGCGAAAAACACCATGCCGTCGTGTATGTGCTCGCGTTAAATTTTACGAAGCTTACACCAAATCCGTATACTAGCAGACTCGATCGCCGGACGGTTTGAATATAATCCTCGTTCATTTTGCCCCTGCTACCAGCAGAATCGGAATAGCACTGGCAAGTGAATGTGTGGTCCCTGACTAGCAAACGCCTTCTTGCCAGGCCACGCAGGCGGCAGGGCGCTGCTGCAATACCATTACTCTATGGTATTGATAGCACTTGGGTCGTCACAGCCATAGTTCAAAATCCGGAGAAATTTCTTCCGATATTTCGGATTTCGGCCGGAACGAGATTTAAACCCCCGGGCCTCCCGGTCAAATTAATTTAAAAAAATCAAATTGCTACAACAATTTTGGAAATTTTGGCTAAATTTCGTCGAAATCTCTTGATATTTTGAATGGATTTTGACTCTTGAGGACCGGATTTGAGTTAATGACCTTTAAGAATGTCATCTCTTATAAAAAAATCTGTTTAAAATCGAATTTTTGAGACATTTATAAAAATACCAAAAACATTGTTATATTTTTTTTATAAAATTGTATAAGCTTGATCATACTCCAAAAAAAATTATGATATCATATTTAGCAGTTTAGGATCATACAAATTTTTTTCAAAAGAATTAAACTTTATTTGTTATATTTAAAAATTCAAAAACAGAATGAACATAGTTGAGACAGTAACTGTGTTAGAATTTTATAAATTCGCTCGAGTGTGATCATGATCCAAAATTTTTAGGAGAGCTTAAGAATTTACTTAGCATCATTCTCTAACAGTTTCAAAAATTATAAACTTATTTTGGTTGCTCAATCAAATCTATGAAAGCAATACATATAGCATCGAAAGGCTTTTTATCATGACAGTAGCACTGTCATAATTTTTAAAAATTCATCAAGCTTTATCATCATATGAACATTTTATGGGAACATTAATGACATGTAAAAAGTATTTACAAAAAATTTTAAAATTTTCTAACGTGGTTTGAACCATTTTTCATTCTTTTGAAATTTGTCGGTTAGCCTTCAATAGCACTATCCGAATTTTTTAAAATTTCTCAGACTTGATCATTATCTGAAAATTTTATAAAAATATAAATGATGAGTCATAACCATCCAAATTTTTTTAAAAAAATTCTAGCGTGGTTTGTACCATTTTTCATTCGGTTGAAATTTGTCGGTTAGCCTTTTATCAGGATAGTAGCACTTTCAGAAGTTTTAAAAATTCGTAAGCTTGATTATAATCTGAAATTTTTATGGGAATATTAGTGATATGTCAGGACCATTCACAAATTCTTTTTAAAAAAATTAATATCGTTTAGACTATTTTCACTGAGCTGAATTTTGACCAAATTTCATCCGAAATTCGGAGATTTCGCCCACTAATTCAATGATCTTCCCGTTGGAATGTTACAAACCACCAAGTTTCAGCTGCTCAGACAACTATGGTCACCAAATACTATGACAACAAAAGCTTTCAGTGAAAACTATCTGCGTGATACTAGCAATCAAACGTCCGATCACTGTTCATTTTCTCGGATACGTCGTACAACATTTTTTCTTACATCTGCAATATTTTTTTTCAACGTCTGCAACATTCTGTTTCGCGCAGATATTTCTACTGTTATCGAAGAAAATTATTACACGCGTAAGAAAAAAATATATCATACGTGAAAAAAAAATATTATAAGCGTCTGGAAAAAAACGAATGTACGAACGAAAGTCATTCCGAAACTATCATCAATGACCGAAGAAGCTGAAGTACTGACAAGCAGCCACGACTTCTCTGTGGCGTGAGTTGCTCAGGCACCTACTGCAAATTGTACTAGTTCAAGTCTGCAACAGCAATGCCTTTTATTTATGCGTCACAGCTAGCAAATTAAGTACACAGAAAAACATTTTTGTTTCTCTTCGCCGTATTTGATTCTTTCTTTTTCCCTGGCCATCTATAGGTTCGTTAAGATGTCACACACGAGTACACGACACCTAATCCGCATCGTTTTCATGCGCTTCGTTCTTATGACTCGTTCATTTTCGTGACTCGCTGGTCGCAAAACTTCTAAGGTGGAGATCGTCACTCAAATCGCGCGTTCAAATGCACACAGCCAATGGTTGTTGTCCTGCCGTTTGCTCTCCTTTCTCGTGCATTGAAATTGAAATATCGTACGCAAACAAGCAGGAAATTCTTCGCGTCAGAACAAAGAAATATGTGAAGTGTACAAAAGCGAAAAGAGGCGGCATCTCTCAGTAATACAACTAACACAAGATGAGATATAGTAGATGTAGCATCTTTAAAGATCGGAATTTTGTAGTGCCTCTTTGTATGTGGAAAATTTTAGCTGATCACACCTTTACGCAATGCACAATCACACACTTGATGTCATCGCTTTTCTAGTTCTATATATCTTGTTTTTTTTTTTCAAATCTAGCTCATCACAAATGCATTTACATATTTAGCCCTCCTCTCTTACCGTGAAAAACGCGGTAGGCAAAACTTGTCCACTGTCATGCCCGGGGAGAGCGGGAGGAGAGCGGGCGCGCAGGCGTGCGAGCGTGCGCTGCCACCACCGGGTAGCATGGAAGGCGCACTGCCACAGCTGAGTAGCGTGGAAGGTGTGGTCCTGTGGTTGCAGAGCTCCGGTGACCTTCTGTGGTAGGAGAGTGTGGAAGGTGACATATATCACCTTCTAGCGTTTTTATGATCGGAGATAGAACTATTTTTATAATTATGTTTGAAAGGAGACGAAATTTGAAAAATATATATATAAGACTGAAAAGCAATGAAACACGAAACGGGGCAAATGGATATGAAACACAACTAATGTGAAAAAAGGAATCTAGCTTTGATTGGCGAGAACACTTTCTGGTGGCCTTCATTTTGGAATGCTTATCGGTGAAACCCGATATAATTGAGCACTTCTTTTTGCTAATAATTTATCTTTTTTAACCCTACTTGCATGTTCACATGCATGTGTACCATAATTGGCGCTGTACGTCTGTATCGATACCTATTTAATCGATGATTGTTGGAGGAGATTAAATTGGCTATGTGATCAACAAACTAAATTGCTTGTCCTCCACCAACCATCTAAGTGATAAGCCATTCCTTGCACCTAATACGCGCGATTTACAAGGCAACAATTTGATTACTGAACTACTGCCATATCAGTGGTACTACAATACGCCATGACATCACAAAATTTTCTACCTGATCCAAAACTTAAACTAATCTACTTGCTCTCACAGTCACACTACAGACATTCTTCTTCTATGGTTCCACCTACCCTAAACATGCTGCTACTATTTACAATCAACACCAGGCAACTTAGAGCATCTTCTTGCGGTCCAATCTCGATCCAATGGCGGAGACCAGCGCGGAGGTATTCTCCTGGAGCATGCGCACCACGTCGGGCATGGACGGCCTGAGCCCGGGGCTGTCGCTGACGCACTGCAGGGCGAGCTCCGCCATGACGGCCGCTTCTGCACCGTCGTGTTCGCCTCCCAACCTCCGGTCCACCACGTCGTACACCTTCCCCTCGGCAACCGTTGGCCCCACCGCGGCGGTGAGACGGCGACCGGTCTCACGGCAGACGGCCTCCCTCCCGGTCACGAGCTCGAGCAGCAGCACGCCGAAGCTGTACACGTCGCTGTTCTTTGTGGCCACGCCGGAGCGGAGGAGGTGGGGATCGACGTAGCCTGGGGAACCCATGACGGCGCGCGCCGACGGCCTGCCCCCCACCCTGGCTGAGAAGCCGACGTGCGCGAAGCCGAAGTCGCAGAGCTTGGCGTCCATGTTACCGTCGAGGAGGACGTTAGACGCCTTGATGTCCCCGTGGATGACCACTGGATGGCGGCTCTCGTGGAGGTACTCTAGCGCCATCGCCACCTGGAACGCAATCGCCACGCGCCGCGCCCAGGGCAGCACCGCCGCCACGTCCTCTCCTCCGTGGAGCCTTTCGTGTAGGTCACCGTTCGGCGCGTACTCAAACACCAGCACACCTTCATCTGTGAAAAGAGGCAATAACGTTAATAGTTGGTTAATTAAATTTTCTGACCAGTCACAGTCAGTTTAATTACTAGAGATTTGAGTGAACAGTCTAGTTTGCTTTGATGGTTACCTCGTTCGTCGCAGTAACCGAGGAGGCGGACGATGTGCGGGTGGCGCAGGGAGAGGAGCACGTCGAGCTCCTGGAGGAAGGCGCGGTGGAGGCGCTCGCTGCTGCAGTGGACCTTGACGGCGCCGAGGCGGGAGGACGACAGCGAGGCGAGGTACACCGTGCTGAACCCGCCGTGCCCGATCACCCGGGACGAGAAGCCCCCCGTGACGGACTCCACCTCCGCCCACGCGAGCTGCCTCGCCGCTGCGGCTCCGTTCTTGCCGCCGCCGCCGTCCTCCTCCACGGCGCCCGCCGGCTCGGCCGCCACCCGCGAGCTGGCCGCGCCTGCCTCCCCTCGCTTCTTCACGTCGCCACCGCACTGACGGACGCACGCGAAGAGGCCGCACCCGCGGAACATTGTGCGCGCACTGAAACGAGAGACCTACAAGCTCCAAGGCCGCGGCAATGTCGGGAAGGAGAAGGATTACAAGTGACCCGAGTAAGAGTGGAAGGAGAATAAGTTCTCGCTTCTCTCTAGCCTTGTTGCTGTTGTTCCTACGTTTTTGAGCTCTGCCTTACTGGATAAGCTGGGGACAGGTTGGCCAGCGGACGCAGATCAAAGAATGGTTAGTGGCTGGCTCACTGACTGCTTGCATGCTACAAGTCAAATGCATAGTTGTGTATATATATGCCAAGGCGGTATCTTGTGGCTGGTTTCTTCGCATCTTGTGTTCTTTTCTGTTAGAGTGGACCGCACAACCAATCATTGTGCAAAAAGAAAGGTGATTCTTTCTGAAGTGTGATGATCAGTGAGGACGTCATCAATATCGTTCTTCTTTATGTTTTCTGAGTCGGTCATCAAACACCATGCTTGAGAATTGGAGATGATTATTAAATGACGATCACTCTAAAATGGTGCGTGGTTATAATGTTCAGAGATGCAGCTTTGGTCCTTTGTTATTTGGTGTTCTTTTCCCGTGGGGACGAGGATCAAGCCTGTTTCTAGCTAATTGCACCGGCTGGACTACATGGAAATCTGCTTTTGGCTCATTGCTCCCGGAGTCTCGGTCCCTGCAGAGTACAGATCAGGCTGGAAAAATCAGTCAGGTTACCAAGAACATTAACATAGCTTTGCTCATGTTTACTGGGCTGGTTGCCTCCTCTTTCAAGAGTTATGCTAGGGTAAAATGTTGGTATGCTAAAGCACAGTTACACTGTTGCGAATATCAACATGGCAAGCGAGGCATCATCGCCTCAGGGTCGGAATTTTGGGGCAAACCGGACCGGTAGAGTCTGTGGGGAGAAAGGAATTAAACGGCTTTTGTTCGAATCGGACATGGGACGACTCGCTTGCGTTGCAAGCATTGTACCGACAAGAATTTCAGGATTAGGAGCGATTAGGTATTGAGATTGGAAAGGGCACACATTGTATGAATCTCATGTTTACCTGTACGTAACCCCCTCTCTTTCTCCGATAACAGATTCTCGGTCACATCAAAACTAGTACTTATAGATGCTCAAATTGCATGTCCTTAGTTAATTTCGTCCATCGTCCTCAGTTCTTAACCTAGATTGGGATAATTCACCCAAGTAGAGATCACCAGTGTTGTCGACTAACACCACCGCCCTCTTTTTTACATTACTTAACTATTAGGGTGTTTCGCGTCTAGATTTCTTTTAAAGTTTATAGTATTAAATGATATAACTTATATACTTATAATATATTAACGTATTTTATAAGCTATTTAGATTTTTAAGACATAAACATTAGAAATGACAATAGAAGCTTGAAGGAAAATTCAACTTGAGAACGTAATTGACGTATAAGCTTTAATGGACGAAAATCATTAAGCGTAATAAAAACATTGCAACTCTTCATCTTGCGTAGATCATGTAGCTATATATCTGTTAGCACCAGAATTTGGCAAGACATGACCGATTTGTCAGGCTAAGGATATAATAGTTTTGGTCGATATCGGTTAAGAAAGGCAATTTGAGTTAAAACAGAATTGTGATTGATATTATGTCAAAGATAGGATTTTATCCATACAAAGGTTGGTACGGATCATGGTCGACAACGCATCGGAAAAGGACACGATTGGCCGATGCACTATAAAAGGTGATCGAGGGCGAGCAACAACAACAACCCCCAATCAATCAAACAACTAGTATTTACTTTCTTTTGTCAACTAGGAGTATCTCTATGATTTAGAATCTTTCTTGTAATCCGATCTTAATCAATAAAGTTGTGCATCGCCGATTGTTTGTCATATTTGATTACGCCAATCAAGTTTGGTTTTCTTCGATCTTACTACGTATAGCCTTTTTTGGGAAAGTCTATATTTATCTACCATCTAATCAGCCCTAATCAATTGTTTAGACTTATCGTTACCCTTGATTTGATCGGCTTCTTAGCCTTTTAGATCTTTGCCAATCGTTGTGCTAGATCGGTTTTAAGCAAATTTTTCCACATTATCTTATCGATTGCAGGATCAAATCGGTTCACACACCATAGACTGAATTGAACCTGGCATTCTTGTGTGTTGAGGCCAACAGATCCGTCATCACATTTTTCGGCGCAACAATATCCCTATTCTTTCTCCTAATTTTCATTTAATTTTTGTTACAAATTTCAGTTTTGTATTGACATTCGTATGGAAATCAAATTACTAATTTTCTAATAGATTGCTAGTTATCCTTTGATTTTTATTTCAAATTTGCATGTTGTTGGATCATACATGACATAGAGTTTTTTATACAGTTTTAGGTTGGAATCGTATACAAATCCAATTAGTATTTTTTTATTTCATTTTTATTCTGAATTTAAGATATTTAGAGATTTTACTATGGAGTTTGTATGGAAACCAAATTGCTAATTTTATTTTATTTTTTATTTCTAAATTCAATTTTAGGTTGGAATTCGTATACAAATCGGGTTACTAATTGTCAATTATTTTTTTACCAAATTTCATTTTTGTTTTGATGTTCATATGGAAATTAAATTGCTAATTTTTTTTAGTGTGAAATTCAGTTTTTTATTGTACTTGACATGGACTCTTTCTTTTAATCGTATGGAAATCAAATTGATATTTTTAATTTTTTAATTTCTAATTTTAGTTTTTTTATGTTGAAATTTGTATATAAATCCAACCTCTAATTTTTATTCTGAATTTCACTTTTATTTTGATGTTGGTATGAAATTAGATTACTAATTACCTTTTATTTTTTATTTTGGTTTTTGTATTTTTTATTGTACTTTACATAGACTCTTCTTTTAATAGTATGGAAATCAAATTTCTAATTTTATTTAATTTTTATTCCGAATTTGAGTTATTTTTGTACTGTTAAGGACACATTCTTTTAATCTAGACCGCTATAATCTAAACATATCATGATCAAATGTGTAGATCTTTTTTCCCTTGATTAATGTGAAAATTTCTAGCTTTAAGAGTAAACGTGATGTTTTCTTTTACTACTTTAATATTATAATAGATTGTTGATCTTGTAAAATCTAATGCACAGGTACACTACTGCAAAACGTTGACACTGCAAGCGAGGCAACAGGATTGGGCTTTTGGCCGATCCAACTAGTCCGGTAAAACGTCACGTCCTTGGTATACTTCCGAGTTCCGACCCCGATCGAAGGCACCATGGCCATGACAAGTAGTAACACAGTAACACTACTAACACACACCCGAATCCCGAATCCCAACAACTCGGCAGACAAACGCCACCAACTACGTACAGCCACGCACACGCCTTTGCAACACGCGTGCCACAGAAGCAACCGGCGTACGTTGCTGTTCACAAGGCATAGTAAGATTCCTCCGGCCGGCCTGGGGCCAAGCACAGAAGCAGAGGCCAGCGACTGTCCACCACAGCACCAACGGCCAAATTTTCGTGGGTGGTGAAGACTACAGTATTATATAATATAAAAGAATACTAAATCTTTAAAATTAAAACAAATTCAATCAATAAAGTTAATCTTTTGAAAAGATGATGCGGTAGCATTTTTAAAATTTTTGACGTACCAGAATATACCGGCACCCCTAATACCACCGCTGAGTACAGCACGGTTGCTATCGCTGTGTTAGACGGTGTCACGGTGTGCCGTGTCCACATCTTCCGTGTGAATGCACCGTGCTATCCTGCGTTTGCAACGTGCAACAGGAAACGTGGCCATAAAATTAGACCATGCAATCCACAAAGTCGGAGGAAGCCATCGCCTGATAGATAACACGAACACGCCAAGCACCTGCCTGCGCACGCGCTTGCGATCGATGTTGGCTCACCTAACGGAACTGCTCCCCTGCCAATACTATTACACAATGCACCACTCGTGTTGCGAATCTATCTAAGTAGCGCTGGTCGTTGCGGCGATCTATCCGTTCCATCCGTTACACATTTTCAAGCAGTCAAAACATTGCGAATTTGAGATCTGGTGGGTGAGGAAACCGAGCAGGGCATCACCGACGCGACGCGTGCGGCGTCTGTAGACTGCGTAGTACGCACGCACCGCCGCACCGGCCGACGCTGTGTCGCGGTTCCGACGACACCAGGCTCGGTTGGTGCGACAGAAAAAACCCGAGCTCGGAAGCTTCGTGCTGGGAGCTGGGACTGGGACTGGGAGTACAGGGGGAGCTCGGGGGTCGAGGTCGAACTGAAGAACATAGCAACGACTTTGGTTGGGACGCGACGTGCAATGCACATATCGATCGAGCCCTGTTCCTAGTTTAGACCGTTTGTGCCTGAACCGGCAAACAAAGGCACAGCACGTAGAGATGCCTGTCGGTGTCGCACCAATCGTCGCGGAATAACAAGTTCTCGCTTCAGGTTTTTCTATTTTGATACGATCTACTACTGTATTGGGGATTTTGTCACGGCGTTTGGGATTCAGAGTTTCTGTAGTTCTAGGATCGATCAAATCTTGTGCACGAGCTTTTTGCATACTGGCACTACTGTACGCGGTAGTAGTACTGACATGAAATAGCCTGGAGCCCTGGATGTTGAATTCATTGCAAGTTCGTTCCAACTTTACCATCATACTGTTTAATGAGATAATTCTTACTATACAGCTTTAAAGGTTAGCATTTCATGAAATAGCACTCGCTATCTCAATGACATATGGCATGGGCGAAACCAGGGGTGCCGGGTATGCTCTGGAACCTTCAAAAATTTGACAAACTCCAAAATTTCAGATCTTCAATAGGCTAAACTTGTTGATTGGATTGGTTTTGATTTTGGTGATTTAGGATTTTTAAGACATTAGAACTATTTGTATTATACTTTTTAGCAAATTTCAAATATATATGTTGGATTTACGATGATATCAAATTATTGCACAAGACTATAGAGTTGTACGTGTGAAGTGTACACCCTCATAAAAAATTTTCTAGTTCGCCATTGACATATGGTCCTTAGACCTATATATCATTGAGACAACGAGTATTATTTTCTATAGTGCCAATAAATAAAATGGTATAGCATAAATTATCTCCTTTTTAATTATCAAACGTACGCTAGCAAAGCAATAATGCCACAAAAACGAGTGGTTGCTTAGTTGCTACTCCTGCTCTCCTAGTGGTACAGATGAGCACTCAATTCGCAGGACTTGTCAATTCTTCAGCAGGAAATGAAAACGGCGAGACAATTGGGCCATGGATATTGGATTACTGCTTAACCCGTGCACGCGTGAACGCACTGCCGGAATGAATTATTTTTTAAATAATTTTACAAAAAGAATACGTTGAACCAAAATTTTACAAAAATACATCTCTATTGTCATTTGAATTGGCAATAATTTAAATAGCAATAGAAGCCTTAGCTTTATCAACCAAATAAATCCACGGCAAAACAATTCATCGGTCAATACAAATCGCGATTAAACAGACCTCTGTCATCATTTAAAACAGCGACAGAGGCTCTACCGTCAAATGAAATGGTGACATATTCGGTATATTATTTTTGTAAAAATATTTAAAAAGTGTATTATTTAAAAAATATTTCTTGCCGAAATCGGAGGCGCGCTGCTGTCCGTGTCCGGAGTTGACAGAGTTTGGTTGGTGCTATACGAAACTTCCACTGAGATGCTGCGTGCTTGGTGCTCGGATAGCAGAGCTACTTGATGTTCATCAACTAACCAGCGATCAGATTCAGCAAAACTTCTGTTAATTGCATGTTTGGTAAGAAAACCAAAGGATTATTTAGTCGCACGACTGTGTCCCTGCAGTTCGTGTTGGAACATCGATGACAAAACATAAAGCGAGAACAAAAGAAAATCGATGTGTTTTCTTGCAGGAAACATAAGAATCATTACGCGTCAACGCACGATAGATAGCGTAGGCATTGACGAGCAGGCAAAGATATGTTTCCGTCCAGATTATCTAAGATACAGTCGCTCATCGAATAATTTGTTGGCTCGGATCTTAAAAGAGAACTCACACATGTTTTACCGTAGAAGACGAACACACACCGGAGAGACGCAAGAAGTTTTGGTGCTTTGCTGTAACTGCTTAGCCTTGAACGATTTTCTCTCTTTCTCTATTATTCTCCCGAACTGATTACATGGAAATAATACCTCTATTACGCCGGGAAGGAATGGAGCGCATGTAGCCCACAAGGTACATTTTTTTGCGAAAAGACCCTTCAAAAATTTCGAAATCGCAGATAGATCCATCTACGGTATTTTGTAAAAAAGGACCCCATATTCTAAAATTGCGAACAGGCCCTTCCACTGGTGTTTTGCAAAAAGGACCCCAGACTTCTGAAATTACCAGTAGATCCTTCCATCGGTGTTTTGCAAAAAGGACCCCAGAAATTTTAAAATTGCGAACAGGTCCTTTCACCGGCTATTTTGCAAAAATGACCCCATAATTCCGCAAAATCGTCCCGGATGCTGGTTCTTTTGATCCGGAAGATTCTAAAATCGCGGTCAAGTCCTTTCGGCAGTTATTTTGTAAAAAATGCCGGGAAGGAATGGAGCGCATGCAGCCCACAAGGTACATTTTTTTGCGAAAAGACCCTTCAAAATTTCGAAATCGCAGACAGGTCCATCTACGGTATTTTGTAAAAAGGACCCCATATTCTAAAATTGCGAATGTGCCCTTCCATCGGTGTTTTGCAAAAGGACCCGGACTTCAAATTACCAGAGATCCTTCCATCTGTTTTGCAAAAGGACCTAGAAATTTTAAAATTGCGAACAGGTCCTTTCACCGGCTATTTTGCAAAAATGACCCCATAATTCCGCAAAATCGTCTCGGATGCTGGTTCTTTTGATCCAGAAGATTCTAAAATCGCGGTCAAGTCCTTTCGGCAGTTATTTTGTAAAAAAGACCCCGTAGTTCCGCAAATTCAGTACGAGCGCCGATTCTTTCGACACAAAAGATTGTAATTACGTTATGCAAATTCACCGACGGCTCCTAACCAGTCGATTTTAAAAAAAACACCTCCAAGGAAAACGGAATCGCATTTTTTACAGAAAAATTTGGGCCGAATTTTTCCACCGGGCGCAGCATCGCGCGCCTCCCTACCTAGTATATATAACACACGCACGCGGCACCAACTAACCAAATCACACTGAGATAAATTCTGTCTCTTAACTCACCTCACTAACAAACTTACCAACTAACTCAACTAGCTAACAAACTAAGTCAAGATTAATTTTCAACATTCTCCCTCCTAATCTTGGCACCTATTCTTACTCATTGAGGCATTCTGGTCTTAACTATGATTTTTCTAACTCATACTCAACACAGGATGTCGAACATATTTCATTAACGTTCCGAACTCATCTTCGACGAACTCGATTAAGGGTGGCAAACACATCTTCGCCGCTGGCTGACTCTAACCTCGACCTTAGCTCCAATTGTCCTCCACTGGTAACACAACTCGACGACAATAGAGACTCGGACCAAAGCTTACAATGTGAGCAGACACACACAAGAACTCATGCACACACGCCGAACTCAAGGTGTGCCACTAACTACTCACATGCACGTATTGATTTTTTTTAAATAATAATATTTTTATTTTTTTAGAATTATAATGCCAAAAAATTATAGGAATACCCTTTTGTCGCCAGTTGAAATGACGACAGAGGGGGATTTTAACCACACCTGTGGCTGGAGGATCAAATCAATGGGAGCCGCCAAGAAAACAGGAAAAAAAATAAGAGAAGAGGAGAGAGGGGAAGAGAAAAGAGAAGAGGGGAAATTGAAGGGGAAAAGGAGGGGGAAGGGGAGGAGGAGGAGGAGGAGCTCGCCTCCCTTGGGTCTTGAGTCGGCCTAGGAGACAGGTTAAAGCTTAGTATGGATTATTTCAAAGGGGCGTTGCGGTGTCTTCACAAGAAGACGACGCGCATCATCCACCTTACGTCCTGCAGGGTCCAAGGAGGACGACGTGCTATTCACGTCGTTCCTTCATCGTATGTGGTCGATATGCGCCGCACACCGCAGCTGGTACATCACACGCGCAGAGCACGTCTCCTCCCAACGTGCCCGGGGTCTCTAGTTGGCAACATACGGCACCATACGCCCACATGTTTGTAGGTAGACCTTTGCATTATCATTTCATCTGTTACATTTTGTACATTATGCTGTCTACTAATATGAAGTGTGCCATGTATTTCTTCATCAGCGGACAATACACCCCACGACAGCGTCGCGAGCCACTCCGGTGAGGCGGTGACCCGTACTATGGCAATGTCGCCCTGGTCGACTACTGGATCGTCGACACCCCTCAGCACTCGCCGACCGTTGTACTTGGTTCCTCACAGCTCCCCGATGCGTCCGGACCGAGCCAGTCAACATAGGCCGCCTTCGTTACTCCGCCAGCAGCAGTTTGTCCTATGAGGACCACTTGGGGAGTTCCACCTAACCCCTTGATGTACCCATCTGGACATGTACAACATCGTAGGCCTAGCACCACACAGGGTATTGCACTGCGGAAGAGCCACGGCTAGTGTTTCTATTGTCTTCATTACTCTACTTCTGTGTGAACGACTACATTTGCATGCTTAGGTTGTGAACATATCACCCTCGTTATTCATTTCGTTTTGTCCTTTTACCGTTGTCATGCGATTAACTTATGCAATTCACGTTACAAACAAATATATGTGACCTGCTTTATGGCACAAAAATGATACTATGCTGCAACCTACTTCACCAGATGAAGTTGACAACGCATTTCCACGTGCTACATGATATCGAAGTGGCGGCACACTATGATCCTGCTTTGTCAACCGAAGTGACAATATGCTGACTCTTGCTATGTCGAACAGAATTGACAACACGCTGCTCCCCCTCCCCCCGCTTTCTCAGATCGAGGTGACAATACGCTGCACTCTACTATGTCAGATCGATGTGACAATACACTGCCACCGATCTTACTGCATTTCTCTGCCAAACCCGGTCCCCACATCCCACTCGACCTCTATATAACCTATAGGCCTAAACCGAACTTCTTCAAGCTAATACAATGGATAGAGCAAGCAGCTCAAGGGGTGCAAGGGGTAGACATGGTCTTGAGGCCGCGACCCCAATATCTAGGATACGGATATCCACACCCTCCTAATATGTCTCCAAGAAATGCAATAGCTGCTACAGGCGGAGAGGAACAACAACGAAGATCTCCGCAAGCAGAACATCAAGCTCAATAGGCAGAACGACGACCTCCGGCGTCAAAGGATTAGGGAGAGGAATAACGAAGAGGTGGTCTATCTCAGCAGTGACTACCTCACCTACTGCTACTGCGGGAATCCAAGCTACAGTTGCGCTTGCCACAACCGTCAGCCACATCCATGCCGCCCAAATGACCAATACTCCATGTGGGTGCTGTATAGTTACATATTTAACCTCTAACGGCCTCCGCCAGAACACGGCATCCATCTACCCCTGCTTCCAATTCTAAAGACCCACATGTATCTTGCACATAGTTTACATTCGTAGTTTCTTTGTGTTGCCATTAGTATCGTACAACTAGTAATGCTAAAATCAGCACCCATCCAAACTGTATGCGCCATGTACTCCCCGTCTTTATTACGAAATGTTTTGTCATCCTTTGTTCAGCTTATTATGACATTATACATCACTTCACGTTATTATGCCTTCAACGAATTCACTATCAGGCGACAAAACCGTTCCAAAATTTTCCAACCTTTTTTCGATCCTTCCCTATGTCTTCTGTATTGCTGTCAATTTTGGTTTTGGCATATTATTTCTATATGTATATTTAAAAAAAATATGATTTCAAAAAATCCTTTATAACCAGTCCTCTACCTTTGTTGCCAATTGATCTATGTCATCATTTCAAATGGTGGCAGCGAGACTGTCGTCACGCCATTTCAAACTGTAGCAATAGGTTATTCGTGTTATTTTTTTAGTTTGGCATATTATTTCTATATTTTTTTAAAAAAATTATTATTTAAAAATATTTCTGCACATATGATGCAAACAACTAACAAAACTAGTGCAGCGCGTTGCCGCGGGTGTAAGGAATCTGACACAGGCAGAGATACTAACAGAGAAAGGAAATCTTTTTCGGAAACACTTAAAAAAAAGGAAACCAAATCGTCGTAAATTTTAAAAATCGCAAAAGCTTGATCATGATCCCATTTTTTTATGGTAGCTCTCCCAAGACCCTTCTAACAATTTTTAAAGAATTTACAAATTTAGTAGCTCAATCAAATCAGTGAACTTGCTTTAAGTGTGTCGGTAGTATTGCATAATTTTTAAAAATCACAAAACCTCGATCACGATTTGAAATTTTTACAGTGGCGTAGGCATGCTGTGAGAACCCTTCTCAAAAAATTTCAAGAACCTACAAATTTAGTAGGTCAATTAAATCATTGAAGTTGCTTTAAACGCATTAGTAGCATTGACAGAATTTTTAAAAATCGCACAGGTTTGATCATGATCCATATTTTTTTTATGGTAGGTTAGGCATGCTTTGAGGACCATTCTAAAAAAGTTTGAAAAATTTAAAACATAATTTAATAGTTCAATAAAATCAGTAAAGTTTATTACCTTCTCTGTTTCTAAAAAAAACCGTAGCGGCTACATTGCCTAACGGGTTCAAATCGGAGCTGGCGCACGCACGGCAAGGCTTCGGCCAACCGAGCTAAGTGCGGGTTATGAAATGTGAGAGGCAACAAATATATGAGCCTATGTAGCTGGTTATTATAAAAATCTCAGTGAAAAACGCCGCGTGTCGAACCTGTCGAGGAGCTTGCCATACTTTACCAAGAATATAGAGTTTTATATGATAGTGCTGCACGGACTCAACTACATGTGTGCGTTGCCCATGAAATTGAGCTGCGCCTGCGCTGTTTGCTCCACTGTGCCCACCTTCCCTGTCGTCGCTGGCTCACGCACCCACTAACGCACGACGCGTTCTCCATGGAGTTGACCATCCGGTGGGCTCGTCGGCTGTTACCAGGGACGAAGATGATGGTGCTACAGCACTTGGACTCCAACTCGCGTGTGTGCATGTCGATGTGCCCACCTGCACTTGATGCGTCGATACGCCACACTGAGCTCGCCGCCGGAACGCAGCTTCGCATGATCCACTGCTACGCGCTACATAAGCTCGTTTTGATATCAATTGTTGGCCCAAATATAGAAGAGAACACACATATGTTTTTACCGTGAAAGACAACACACAATAGAGAGACACGAGAAGTTTTGATGCTTGGCTACAACTACTTAGCCTCGAGCGATTTTCTCGCTCTCTCTTTATTCTCCAGAACTAATTACATGGGAATATTGACGCATGCAAGACTAACTCACCAAATCACACCTAACTAGAGATAAACTCTCTCATAACTCACCTCACTAACAAACTTGCCAACTAACTCAACTAGTTAACAAACTAAGTCAAGATTAATTTCCAACAAAATTAATGCCTTGAATTCTAAAAGGCTGAATTAGTAACTTAAAATTTGATTAGCAACCAATTGTGCACGCTGACATGTCTGTATGAATTTTTTTAAATAATATATTTTTAAATAATTTTACAAAATAGTACCTTAAAAATTACAAAAATATACCGCTGTCGCTAATTGAATCAGCCTATCGATCCAATGAATCCGCGACAAAACAATCCATTGGTCAATTCAATCAGTGACAAAATAGACATCTGTCGAGGTATATTTTTGTAATTTTTTTTAGGTATTATTTTTGTAAAAAAATTTAAAAGATGTTATTATTTAAAAAAAATTTTGTATGTATCACTCAAGTAGATGTTTGAAGTAACAAAGCACGAAATAAAAATCCCGCCCTATGCACAGGGATCCCGGCCGGAAATAGACCTCCCAAACAAAGCCTAAAGCATTTTGTTCATCCAGTGGTGCTAGATCATGGTTATACTCGCAACTTCACAAGAAACCAAAATGAATTCTTTCTTTCTTTTCCTGTGCATAAGTCAACTGTTGCTACTACTTATTATGATAAACTTAGCAATATATATGTGATTTTTCTTTTTAAAAATAGATCGTTGCAGAATACAATTTATGATATTTTGATATTATATATTATAGGTAAGAATATAGCCACTCTGTTTCCCACTTGTCATATGTAACCGAAACTTTCTTCCCCCAAATACTTGCATAGCAAAATAGTAAACGCAGCATAACATAACATTTTTATTTGATATCATCATCTCTTAATTTCATTGTTGCAATGCTTATCTCTTTCTTTTGGTACTTTTTTAGTTCTCATCACATTGCTTATACCGATATAACCGTGTGAATACAGGTCGATGTATCACCCTCTTAATCTCTTTATTCCATAAAGGTCCACCAAATAAAGAGTAAGAATGTTTTTTTAGAATTTTTTGTATGTTTCAGGAATTTCAACTATGAATACAAGCATAATTTATTACATAATAGTTAATAATACACACACACATATATATATATATATCTTACCTTATTCCCCCCCCCCCCCCCCCAAAATAGCATATTTCAGGAATTTCAACTATGAATAAAAGCATAATTTACATTTTTCACTTAGTATGAAATTAAAAATAATCCCTAATTTTCTTGTATTTTATTATTTTGTTATTTTTATTTAATTTTTAGTTTCAAGTTTTCATTTAGAGTTTGTATGAAAATCAAATAGCTAATTTCCATTTTTTATTTTGAATTTATGTTATCTTTCATTGTTATTTTTTATTTAATTTCGCATATGAGTTTTAGGTTAGAATTCATATATAAATCTAACTGTTAATTTTTATTCCAAATTTTAGCTACGTACATGTTTTAATTTGGTGTTCGTATAAAAGTTAAATGGCTGGATTCCTTTTATTTTTTATTACAATTTTTTGTTTTTTTTGTTGTGCCTCGTATGGACTATTTCTTCTAATCTAAGCTGTTATTTTTTTATTTTTTATTTAGTTTTGAATATTATTTTTGGTTAGACTTGATATACAAATCCAAAATTTTATTTAGAATTTTAGCTATGTAGGAGTTTTAATTTGGATTTCATATGAAATTAAATTGCTAATACTTTTTTATTCCGAATTTCTACTATTTTTATTATACTTGGCATAGACTTTTTTTTAATTTAAGCCATTATAACTCGGGTTCACAAGATAGACTTGTTAGATATTTTTCTTTAAATAATAACATCCAATGGTTACTATAGTTCATCTGAATTAAGGTCCACTGTATGAAGTACTAGATGTTTTGCTTTTTTTGAAAGAATTTCTATCATATTTCTCTTTTTTTAGCAACTCTCCATGGGCTTTTAATATATAATATATAGATATCTATATCTCTCTCAAAAAAGGGAGGCATAATGTTTCCCTTCTAAAAGGAAAAAAAGAAGAAAAAAAGCTAAAGTAGACAGATGGACCTAAGCTTGAAAGGCCTGAGTAGGCCGAAATAAGATCTGTAAGCACTCCAAGGTCCAAACCGAAGCGGAAGTATCGGTGCTGATGTTTTTCCTTCTCCAGCCGAACCAAAGGCAGGCTCCAAACGAGGCAGGCACTAGCATATTTCGGTCCATCTGTGCCTTACTGTAACCTCTTTGTCCTGAACCTTCTGGCAGTAGGTCCCGTTAACAATTACGAGGCGGGCCGAGATGATATTATTATTAGTACGTATCTGGGGTACCTAGAAGGCCTTCTTTCACACACTGAAGACCAGACGCTATTTGTTGCCTTTGATTTCCTCCTCTGAAGGCACAAAATTTTCTCGTCAGGCCAGTGTTTATGCACGGCCATGAAGACGTCGCGGTGCTTATGCTGTTTATACATAGAGTGCTTTACAGTTCAGAGTTCAATAAGAGACTGATTAATCTGAATCATGGAATTTCTCACCTAAAACAATCGGTCATCCGGTTGGATTTACAGGTCAGATGGTTAGAAATCACAATTATCGGATGTCGACAATCCGGAGATTTGTTGTGTACCTGCTGTGTTCCGTATTACGTTGTGTCTACTTCTCTCAAATTGTAAAAAATCATTTGTAACTGTCTTTTATCTCTATCCTTAATGCATTGACAGAACTCTTACCTTATTTTTTTTAAAAAAACATTAGCGCTCCAATATGATAGTATCCACGTAACCTTCATGGACCAGCGTCATAGTGACACAGTGGAGCAAGCTCATTTCGTTGTACTCAGAATAGCAAAATAAAGTTTAAAGTCGCTGCATCAAATTATCGAACATGGTAAAAGGGAGAGCATGTACTGATTTTTTTTTGAAAGCTGATACAGAGACAGACGTACAGAAAATTGCAGAAGAGGAAGGAAACCAGTCCACTTCAAGAGAATCCATGGATCATTCTCTTGACATCATCATCTATTCGACTGACCCCAAACTCCCAATCACCAGCCTATATAAAAGTTGCGGATGCACTGGCTGACACTGAAAGTGAGAACAATTAATTGTTCCTCATTCCTCCCCAGTTGAGCTCCCAGTTGCATGTTGCCGGGGGCATCTGCTAGGCATCATCAACGTCACAAACCGCTCATGCTCTACTAAAAGAAGAGTAAAGCAGGGGAGGGGAAAGGATAGGAAAAAAGAAACCACGCCACTGGACTTCTCTTTAGTGTCTGTCTAATCTGAAACTTGCCTGCTGCTTATGCTGTCATGGTGTTAGCAACTCATGCACATCAGTGGAGAGGATCGAGCTACTCCGTTGCCACAGGCACGCATGTGACGGTGACTTTGGATCAAAGCATCACTCTCCCTGACATATAAAAAGGGGGGGAGCTAAGCTCGGATCATGAGGCATTAGTTTATTAGCCCAATGCGAAAGCAGCAGCCTATCTGCATCTGATGAGATGTAGAATTATAAAACTACCAGATAAGGCAATGGGCCTGTCCCCCAAATCCGAACTGTAAATTTAAGCGTTTCTGATGTCACAGGTCACAAAAGTTTGTACATGTGGGTGTATGTTTGTGCATCTATGTATGTTAAAAGCCGTCTCCTTTAAATTAAACAACGCCTTTTAGCGCTCAACTTAGATAGATCAGCACCATGGTTATTCATCCTCTTGGCATGTACGTACCTGGAGCCCACAGCTTGTCACAAGCAGTTCAAGCAGTGATGAAGCAACCGAATAGTATCTTATTCAGGCTCATTCTGGCCCACTCCATGAAACATAGACTTGCAAGTTACATCTCATAATCTCAATTACCTTATCTGTTAGAGAGGGGGTTGTAATTAACGTGGCTTTATTTTTGCCTACAAAAGGAAGATACTTGCTAGGGAGGTGATTCCCCCTGTCTCTCCGAAAGATGGAAAACAGCACATATAGACTGTAAAGCCTGGTTGTCAATCTGCATCCAATTGTCACTGAAATCAGAAACCACAACTGTCCAGGAACTCGAATTCTCTGCACGCTAGCTCTCATGTACGCCATGCTAATACATTGTTTTTGCACAACAGTATATGTGTATATGATGCTCCTGATTAGGCAGGAATAAACCTCAACAGAAGTACAGAATACTTTGACTTTCCTCACTAAGAAAAGGACAGGGAGTAAACAGATAGACAAAGAAGAAAGTGACGACCGTCCCGGTGTATAAAAATGCAGGGAGGAGGCGAGCGAAACCGGCGACGCGCATGTGACTGAAGAGGACGCAACGCAACACGCATAATACCCCGTCCGTCTTGACCTATCGCGTACAGTAACGTGCAAGCCGGGGCCATCCTGGCCTGGCTGGCAGCTGGTTCACCTCCCACGCAACCCAACCACACGCGGTAACAACAGAAGCGCGCCTACATATTGATCGAGTTAGCCACTGCATGATTACACGCTTCTACTGCTACCGTGCTACGTAGGTCCTGCTTGGGTAACCCAATTTTTTTTCCACCTGTTAACAGTTTAACCGGTATTTTTCTGGGCACAAAGAAATACAGGTGTAATATTTAGGTTGTAAACACATGATATTCTGTACGAAACACATTTTACCATTGGCAGAATAATAATGTATTTGCAGGAAAATTCAGTGTAATCTGAACTATATCTATGGGGCTATGGCTAAAACTTGTTCAGGAAATAGATCAAGTATTGTACTGAACAAATATGAAATACTCTTGACAAAATACAACGCAACATGCACACAATATTTTGTTTCTTCAATCTATCCAAGATTATGTAATGATCCACTGCAGGGTTCAAATTATCGTCGATAATCGGCCGATTATCGCGATAATCGACCTTACCAGCCCGTTATGGTATTGCTTACCGGTCGGTAAATCGGTTAAATTAAAAAAAAATTTATGTGCCGTAAATATCGCGATAATCGGTGAATATCGCTCGATTTTCGATGAATATCGAGCGAAAATCGCTCACAATATCGACCGCCGAAGAACACAAGTTCGCAAAATCGCTCGGGACGATTATCGAGGCATATCGAGCGATTATCGATGAGAATCGATTTTTTTTTATTTTTTTCATTAAAAAGTTTTATTTTGAAACCCTTTGATTCTCTATCGATTTTTTTTTCGATTTTCGAAAATCTCAATATTGTCGGTTATCGCGATATCGATATTGTGAACCCTGATCCACGGTATTAAAATACACGTTTACTTTTCAAGAAAAATAATCCCTGAGAAGCTCATTAATATGTCAGAACCTATGTTTTTGAGAAGCTAAGACCATCGAAATCTGTTTGTGGACATGAACAGATCAACTCAACGCTAGCATTGCTGAGGGCCGGGAAAATGTGTTTGATTCACCATCCTCTGATTGTAAAAGGTCCAAATCAGGTGTACAATTAGTGGGCTAGCTACCACCTCCCGATCGGCCAAGCACATCTTTTGAGCTCAAAACTTCGGACCCGTAATTTACACCGATTTTGGGCAAAAACCGGCTTCCAAGCATGCCCCTATGCTTATACTGTCCAACCGATTTAACCGGCCGTTTGATCGACCGCGGCCGACTTACTAGTAGCTAATTATGCCCCGGAATTATGGTTGAGACGACTGGCATGGCAGGTAGCTTGGAGAGGAAACAACAAGCAACGGCGACGTACGTAGGCAGGCGATTGGTGCGCGCGCGCGGGCGATGGATGGTGGCCAGGCGTGTTATTTTGGTGGGGGCCAGGGGAACGGTCGGCCGGCAGCAACGCCTAGCTAGCTTATCTATAGCTAGTGAAGCATGTGTTGTAAGGCACTGTGTTGTGTGCCACCGTGTGCGTGTGCGTGCATGCTACCACTAGCGACCAGCGACAACGGATCATGGGTTGTATTCTGCTGCATTCTTTGCGAGCTAGCTTGCAGCTGCCTTAATTTCGATTTGTTGCTTTGCATGCTTGCTTAGTTGCAAATTAATTCCGTGATCGATCGATTCCATCTATCCCTTAGACGGAGATGAAGCTAGCTTGGCCACACAAACCTCTCTAACCAACCCGGCAATCGGTGGAGTGATTAAACAAATGGAGGGTAGATTCCAAATTAGCATATATGGGAGAGCCTAACCAATCACTTCTTCTTCTACTACTACAGTCTACAGCACCATGGCAATTTGCAAAAGGGTTGGCTCGTCAGTGGATGGATGGATAGGACATGGGGTGGCCACGTGGCATGAATCCATCCTCCTGTGTAGCTAGCTGAGCTGAGCTAGCGCTTGCATGCATGTGACAACTAAGGCCGGGCACCTAGCTAGCGATTGTTCGGTGGGTTGTATGCGCGCCACAGATACCTTTTTAGATTCTGGTTAGGTAAACATTGTCCCATCCCAGCAGTGATGCAGGGAGTCATAGACCTTGTGGCCCTAGCTATTCCCCATCTTGTAGATGCACACAGCAACGACTAAGTAATCCAGCTAGCTAGATTAGGAATGACACAGGAGAAGAGAGGAAGTCCAGGCACGTACCGCCGCAGCTAGCTAGCAAAATGCATGGATTATTTTGCCTGGATCGAGCAAGGATATATATTAATGACTTCATGGCCCGGCTCTAGCTCATCAGGTAACGATAGCCCAGGTTTCAAATTTTGTTTACAGACTATATCTTAGTGGCGGCCGAAATTTAAAATTTTGGTGATATTTTGGAATTTCAATAGAAATCCGAACAGAATTCAAAAAGTAATTTTGAAATCTGATAATTTTGAGACCGGAAAAACCAAAATTTCAGCAGAAATGACTGAAATTTTGACGAAATTCACCGAATGTCAGCCATTTTGAACCACCTGTGAAATGGTCTCCGGAGGCTAGAAAAAATTGGGGAAAAAATGAAGAAATCATGCAAACATTTATCTACATTTCCTATCTATTTTAATGCAAAATACTAAGTATTTGCACATGAAGACCCTAAATTTAGAAATTTCAACTGTTTTTCGGATTCTAACACTTGCATTTGGCAACAATCAATATACACTACTACAGAATGATACAACACTATCTCTGGGCCAGTTCCTAATTTTTTAGGGAAAAAGTGATAGTGATATATAATTCGACGTGGGTGAGAAATACGGTGCAAGGTATCACTATTGGTTCTGAGGTCAGAACCGAGAGTGATATTGTACTATCAGTTCTGATATTAGAACCGATATTGATGACTTGGTCATCACAATCGGTTTCTAAGGTTAGAACCAATCGTGATAGTACACATACCAAACACCTCCTCGTGCTTCACCTCTCGGCTTCTCCTCCCACGCTTGACATATCGGCTTCTCCTCCCGATCCATTCAAATACCAAAAGCCAAGGCGTCCACCTCGCGCTTGACCTCTCGGTTTCCCATCCATTCTATAAAAAGGAGTTTACTCCTCTCTGCCCTCGCACCCCTCCGCCTCCCCTCACTCGCATCGCACATTTGCTTGTTCGACGCCAGCATCGCTCCTTCGCCTCCACGGTACCTGCGTTGCCCCTCGCCTCCATGGCTCCCGTGGCGCACCCCATCTCACGTGACAAGGAAGGTGTCAGCGTGACGGTGGAGCACCAGATCCAGCCATCGACATCTCTGTCGTCACATCCGACCATCGCACCACCCCTACTCACCGGCTGCCCTCCGCCATTGTCTTCGCCGATTACAGCGTTAGGCCAAGGTCAATCACATCGTTGCCGGTTGTATGCTCAATGATGCTATGGGTCTATTGATTAACTAAAACAATTAAAGTAGTGAATGTGGTCTTGAACTATAGTGTTGCGTCCTGTTAATATTAGAAAGTATTTGTTTTTATTTCACTGTCTTTGAGCTTGATCATCATATTCAGTATCTAGTTTGATACTCGCTTGATTATTGCTGAATATATTGATTATGATTGCTTAGCTTGCTCTATTCATAGCCATTGTTTAGTCAGTTATTGATATACCTGCTTGGCCGAACTATTCATAATCTGATTTTGATCATTTGAATAGTGAAATTGACTTTAAATACTTTATACCTTGCTTGACTGAACTGTGCATAATTTAGGAAGGTAAGAGTTTAAGGTTTTATTTGCTTTGTTAATTGTCTAGTTTAATTTTGATTATATGACCCTAGTGTAGTAGAGGTAAGAGATTAGTCTCTAGCAGCCCTACACCTTATGGCGAGGAGGATGAAGGTCTAATCTTCAGTGGCCTGATATCTGAGAGCACTCTATCCTACAATTATTCATTAATCTATTAAGTAGACATGATTCAATGTCAAGTCGACATAATAATTACAAATTGCCGGTGATTGCAAATTCCACATATATATAAAATATAGCCTACAAACAAGATAGACGACATGAAAAAGCTGTTGAATGCTAAATGAAAACTTGAGGTGGAGATAGAACAATTGAAGGAAAAGTCTGAGTTAACAGAAAATATTTATGAGATGAAACAAAAAGTGAAAGACATAGATGACAAATTGCAAGATATTGAATTTCTTAATAAGGTACTCATCATTAAGGAACGCAGGGCGAATGCAGAGTTAGAAGAAGCCAAAGCTGAGGTTATAGAGGTAATATAAAGGTACTTATAATATACCAAGACAGCTTATTTTCACAACAAAATGATCGCTTTTGTAGAGATTAAGAGATATGACTAAAAGTCAATCAGTTATTGATGTAAAAAAATAGGCACTGTGCCGGAGCTGTGGAACTTCAGGGAGAACTGAAAAGCCTCTGTTACAGAAGCTATGACACATATGATGGTAGACATGGAAAAGCCCTAAGGTCTCCTTGTCTTCATCTATCAAATAATGTTGATTCTCAATGTATGCTTATTCATATTTTAACTAGTTTATTGTATCCTTGTAACATAACAACAAATACTTTAGACAAAAGTTTGCTATAAAAACGATATGAAAGGCTACTCTTGTGCCAAGAAGTTCTGCAAGAAATAGGCTGCTAGAGGATTGTGCCACTAATTTCTGTATTGAGTACGTATCCTGAGGAGAGTTAAGTTAGAGGATTGTTCTACTATTTTCTACATTGAGTATGTATCCATAAATTAACACTGTCGATAGTACAGTGAATGCGAATATACTGTAAATTTGTCAATATGTGAGTATACTGTGAATGTGAATATACTTTGAATTTGTCAATTGTGCATATGCTGTCAATCTGTGAGTATACTGTGAATGTGAATATACTGTGAATATGTGAATTCCTAGTGTTGTTCTAGGAAATTATCTTGGGATTTATCTCTCCGAACCGATAGAGATAATTGATCTTCTGGTTCAGTTCTAAGCTCGGAACCAACCTAGATAACGGTATATCTCTATAGGGTGAAAACCGACAGTGATAGCCCTCGTCATCACTGTCTAAGGATTTTGTATTGCAACCAAAACCGACCCAGATGATAAAAAGGAACCGACCCAGATGATTATTTCTGTAGTAGTGATATATTGTGATCATAAATGATAAATACTAAATAAATTGACACAATTGACATTCCTATTCACCAACATCATGCCGTTGCGTCCATCCCATTGTATGACAATTCACAATTCATAAATACTTTTGAAAATCCATTACAACTTTGAAATCACGTCGTGCATTCCATCCATCGTATTTCATCCATCACAATTGTTTTGAACATAATAAACGAGAGAAATACCTATCGAGGCATGGATGACGCCACAACCCACCGGTCGGCCCGAACCACCTACAAGAGGCATAATTAAAGATAGAGTATGAACATGTATTGTGTCGATGTTCAAGACCCGAGGTCTCTTAATCGAACTTACAAAAATATAACCGTGGGCTCCTAGTAAACAAGATGAAAAAATTGTGCATAGGGATTGTTTCTTTATTAGCCAAGCAGCTCTACAAAGTATATAAATTACAAAATGACTGTCCAATTCTAAATATCTAGATCAGATGCTATGCAATATCCTTTACAATATGGATTGGCCTTCTATTTATCCTGGTTGAAGAGATGGTAGTTGTTCTTCATGGAGACGTCGTATAACCGAGAAGTGTCTTCCCATCAAATGGTGTCTTCTCCATAGTTCAAAAAATCACCAAAATCTCATAAATCTTGGCCAAGATTTCGGATTCCGGTCGGGGATGGGATCCAAAATCCCGGCTGATGAATACTCATACCAGGGGTACCCCAACGGCCAAGGATGGCAAGCAGGTCGCGTCAAGCCCAGCTCTGACCTGACAAGCCGTCCCCGGGCCCAACTCCGACCAAGGGACCTGCGGGGCCACAAAAGGACGCTTGTCCCCAACCGGAGCGGGGCGAGCGATCCCGACCAAGTGGGACGCCGACCCTCATCACAGGTCGGGCTCTCCTGAGCCCCGACCAAGCTAAGGCAACCTACACCAAGGGTCATGTGTCAGGCCTCCGCCGACTGTTGGCCACGTGCCCCACGGACAGGATCGTTCGAAGTGACCGTGCAAGGCAGGTGGCCCCTTCCCAAGGCAGCACAAGGGTTGCCCAAGTCAAAACTCCAGTCCCATCGCCCGGTCACACGAAGTATGGGGACGCGCTCTCTCCCGAGGCAGCGCCAGAACTGCGCTTCGCAACATCAAGACTGACAGTTCCCGAGGGCGTGCTGCTGTTCCCAAGGAAACGGCGAACTGCTCTGCTCAGCAAGCCTACCAAACCCGGTGTGGGCGAGGTCGGACGGCGACCAATCACCAAGGCGAAGGACTAGGGCTCCTAGTCTAGTTTTCTCCTCCCTTCCTTCCTTCTCCCAATTCTCGATGTAACCTGCCCCTCCCGCCTATATAAAGGGGGGCAGGGCCTTCCGGAAAAAGGGACTTAGAGAACACACGGGGACAACAAGAAACGCTCTTGTGTTCAAGTCCTCAGCCCTCATTTGTAATCGTTGTGCAGTCGTCTGCACCAAAAGCAATACAACATCGCCACACGAACTGGAGTAGGGACATTCGGCCCGAGCCAGTATACACCTTGGACTTTTAAGTCTAACCATTCAGGGAGTGGGAACGCGTGGCCCCTTAGACTTACAAATTTACTTGCCGGTGCTCGAAACGCCGACACCGGCCGAGTAAAAAAATTTAAATTGCTACAGTAATCTCAGAAAATTTGGCGTGATTTCGCCAAGTCTTGCCAAAATCTCAGGTTTTTTGGCCAGTTTTTGACTTTTTATGGCCGGATTTGACTGGAGTTGGTCCAATAATCCTTAAGAAAGTCATATTCGATGAAAATTTGTTAAAAAACAGAATTTTTGAGACATTTTAAAATTTTGACAGAAACACTATCAGTTTTTATAAAATTGTACAAGCTTGATCATAATCTAACAAATTTATGGTACCATATATAGTAGTGTAGTATCATACATAATTTTTTTCCCAAGTGTTATCTTTAAAAAATCAAAAATAGAATGAACATAATTGGGACAATAACATTGTTAGAATTTTATAAATTTTCTCGAGTGTGATCATGATCCAAAATTTGTATTAGAGATTAATAATTTCCTCAGTACCATTATATGAAATTTTCAAAAAAAATCAATTTTTTTTGTTTGCTCAATCAAATCTATGTAAGCATTGAACTTCATTTGTTATATATATTTCAAAAATAAAAAACAGAAAGAACATAAATGGTATGGTGCCCTTGTAAGTATTTTATAAATTCACTGGTGTGTGATCATGATTCAAAATTTTTATGAGATCTTCAGCTTTTTCTTAGAACCCTTATGTAATTTTTTCAAAATTTTTAAACCTTTTTTGATTTCTAAAGCAAATCTGTGTCATTGGGCTTTTATGAGGACGAAGCACTATTAGAATTTTTGTAACTTCTTGAAGCTTGATCATCATATGAAAATTTTATAGAAACATTAATGATACATCAGAACCATAAAAAATTCAAAAATTTATAACGTGTTTTGAACCATTTTTCATTTGGTTAAAGTTTGTTGGTAAGTCTTTTATCAGGATAGTAGCACTCTTAGAATTTTTAAAAATTAATGAAGCTTGATCATCATCTAAAAATTTTATGGGAACATTAATGATGTATCATAACCATGAAAAAAAATCAAAATTTTCTAACGTGGTTTGTTCCATTTTTATTCGGTTAAATCTTGCTGGTCAGCGTTTTATCAGGATAGTATCAATGTTTGAATTTTAAAAATTACTCAAATTTGATAATCATCTGAATTTGTTTTGGGAACATCATTGATGTGTCAGGAACCTCCAAAATTTTTTAAAAAAATTCAACGTAGTTTGAACTATTTTTCGCTTGGGGAAAATCTACCGAAATCTCGCCGAGATTTCAGGAATTTCGGCCGAAATTTCGTTTTTCCCTGTAGAAATAAAACCAGATTTGAATTTTTGTTTTTGAATTCGTCTAAGATTTACCCGAAATTCCGAGATCTCAGTGAGATTTCGGATTTCAGTCACTAGCGAGATTTCATCCAAAAACAAAATTTGAACCCTTGGTCTTCTCGGCAAAGGGTGCCTTTTCCGGAGAACTTCCCGGCAGTTGTGTATACCTGTCAGATAACTGTCTGCACAAAGATATGTGCAGGGATAACTGTTTGTCCCCGACCAGTTCACTGGTCGGAGTGACTATTTCATTGGTCAGGGATGACCAATGTGAAGCAAAGTTATTGACCACCTTGGCTGAACTGGTCGGAGATTTAACCGTTCGAATTAGGGTGGGCTTCTTTCTGTATATTATGGACTTTATGTAAATTGAGGGTCCAAATAATGACAGACTTTTAATCCTCGTCATATTGCAAGAAGATGTAAAGCATAATTAAAGGAGTACGAACTTGTATTGCAAGAAGAGGCATAATTAAAGAAGGTGTACGAACATGTAAAGCATGGACCACTATATATGCATTGATGTATCTACGAGTAGTAATACGTGTATGGTGCAACCTCCATATCCGCGTCATCGGGCAATGATCTCGCCAGGTGTCAGCGATATAATAGAGTGGCAACATTGAAATTAATACAATGCATGGAATTGTAAATCTTTATTAACGCCGTGCATGAACGTGGTATATGTAGTATAATTTACTCGTATTTATTTTGTCCTTATTACATGATCATCATTGGATGGATGAGTATCCAAGCCACACATGATTGTTCATGACACCATAAATCAAAGATCTATTAATTTATATATGAATTTTTTGTAAAATTTTCACATGTATTCCTTATAAAAGGCATTACAATGCTCCACAAAAAATTTGGAGCGAAATCCGGTCCTAAAAACGTCAAAACCGGTCTAATTTGTGGTAATTTCAGTTCGAAAAGCTGAAATTTCCTGAAATCAATATATCAATTTGAATTTTTTTATCCTACGGAGATTTAGAATCTCGGCCCCAGCCAAGACCCGAAATTTCGGTCAAAATTTTTGAAATCTCAGCGAGATTTTGAATCTTGATGCTGGCAATGACTTCTACGCATCATCTATCAGTATTTATTATAGTTGAGGGGAAAAAATCTAGTTGTTACCGACGTACATATGAAGTACTCCCTCCGTTGATAAATATAAGGCCTATAGTTTGCATGGTCTTGTTGAAAAATATAAGGCGTGTATGTAGATTTAATGAGTCTTTCCACATATAACCTTATTTATTTTCTCTCAACCATATGCATTTATTCATTACCACCTACACAAAATATTATCTCTCATCTTCCAAGACAATTAAGAGGGATATGTGAGTCATTTCTTTTCATGTTTTCCTCAATTTCACCACAACCTTAATTCTTATACCAAGTTAAAATACGCCTTATATCATAAAGTGAGGGAGTAGTATACTAAAGTCTTCTAATGAACGAAAAAAATTACGTCATACATGCATGCTTGCACTCTTTAAGTTAGCTGTGATGGGATGCACGGACAATTAATACGTATGAAATATGATATATACTCCAATAATTCTATATTTACTGCTGGTAACAAAATTACAAAATGAAACATACTGGTACTACCTAACACGTGCAGTTTCAGATCAATATGTAAGAAGAACTATATAGATGCAAATTTTCATGGTAAAAAAGTAAATCTCTTTTTTGTCGGACGGTAAAAATGTAAATTTTTATCGCGAGTAGAAACATAATGCCAAAATATTAATTAGTACAGCTGGTATGACGCACGGTGTCCTGGTTAAAGACCTACTCCCACTATGCAACTGCATATACTATATATAATGGTAGTGAATTACTATTTGTAGGAGACTTTCTGAAATTTGATCATTGACCTCTTGGTGCTACTGCTAAGTGTTTAAGAATTAAAGATACTAGCTCTGTTACCCTTTGCCGAAAAAATAAAAATAAAGATAGCTCTATTACCATTAAGTTTGAAATTGCAATGTTAACCAGCTCACATCTTTCGGGGGAAAAAAGGAGAGGGAGCAACGCAATTTTGCTCTATCAATCTGTCGGGGAGGAAGAACAGAGTGAAAACAAGAACTTTACATGAGCCGAAGACATTGGGACCCATGAGTGAGATGTTGAGTTATTTGTGAGGCGCATGGTCCCAACAAGACATTAGACATGGAGCCAACGTGTACTGCTGCGGAACATAATGACGAAAATTGGAACGAGCTAATCAAAAAGCACCAACACCAACCAGTAATTTTTTTTCTCTTTTCTCGTTGTTTTGGAACATTAGGAGCCAGGGAAAAAAACTGGACAATAATAATTGGAGAGGAACCAAAGGAATTTCATCGGCCGGCAGTTGCGGTGTCGGTGTACGTTGTCCATATACACCCCTTTACTAATCACAATTTACCAAAAATTTGCTTTTTTATGCACGCGTTAATTTTCCACAGCAAGGGTCCAATTGGAATGCCTGAATTTTCACTTGAAATCCTGCTGAAATATCATAGAAAACAGTTCAATTCTAACAATATACGTTAGAAACTAAAGAAAATTCCCCTATTACTGTAAGGCCCCATTTTTAATAATTAATACCAAAAATGAATATCATGTGCAAACAATACTAGTCCCATAATCAGTGGCTAGTACGCACAAATACAAATTGATACCACAGTCATACACAAACTTTATTATTACAGCGGAAGCAAAGTACATAGCATTTTTACAATACCAAAAGTAAAGACATATCGGTGGAGACATATTTCTTGTAGTATGCCTTTAACCCAACATCCCCATAGGTAACTGACAAGAAGAACCCTAGTAAAATTCATCGTTCACATCCCCGGATCCTGTGTCATAAAATGTATCGTCGGGGAATCTATTTCTTCACCTAAAAACATCAACATGGGTAAGTTGAGTACTTACGTACTCGCAAGACTTTTGCAAAACCTAACATATATGCAGGCCAATTCAAGGAAAGGCTCATGGTTGTTTTGCACAAAGCTAATTTGAAATGTAAATACAGATTAATAGATTGCAAAACGGAATTTAAGTAAAAACAGCTTAATACTAAAAAGTAACAGAATATAAGTACAAATAAATCGCAGGTACCTGGGTATCATGACCATTTTCACAAACCATTCCTACCAGTCCCAGGTAGAAAGCCCGAGTTTTATGAAAATAAAAACAGCTAACTAGTGCTGGCGCACCAAGATTCCCATAACCGCGGGAACGACTTTTCGAAAAGTTTGACACTCTGCAGAGTTGTACAGCTTTACCCATAAGTAATGATCAACTCATTTTGCCAGGCCAGTAACACACTTCCTTTGGTGTGTCGGCAAGGAGATCATAACATAACCGTTACATTGTTTAACCTTAACTTTGCACAAGCCCGGTGACGTCAAACCCGTACTATGGTGTAAATGTTTGCACAGTCACTGTACAGTAATGATTAAGCATATCCATAGTATGGCATTCACCGTTATATCAGCAAATGTGACTCCCAACACCTCGGTGTGGGCACCCCTACGAGCAACCAGTCACTGAAGAAGCTCCTACTACTCCAGCCTACCAATGTGCAAAGCTAGTTTTAAGCAACTTAATAGGTTAAGACTGTCCCATAACAGCACTTGTGGTTGTACGGTAATTCTTGAGTTTAACGAACACGTAGTTCGGTCCTTAATCCGATACGGGCAATAATCCCCCCCTACACTACGTACAAGTCCCTTGTACACCCGGCTATTGCCAATAATTGCCCGCATCAAAATCATAGTTTTATTTTTATTTTTGATCAAAATACCAACCATGAGATGGTCATACCCATTAAATGTCATATCCAACATTTTTAATAATATCAAAGTTTTATATTTCATTAAGCATGGCTAAGCACGACACTAAGTGTGATTAACCCAAATTGACATCAAATACTGTCTAAGTTATTCTAGGGTTTTCAAGGATCTCAATTTCATACTTATCAAGGAAGTTCTATGTGACAATAGGTACAACTACCAATACCCAAAATATAGCAGACTTTAATAAAAGTAAAGTATGCAATAAAATATTTAATGAAAATATTTATAAAACTGGGATCAATATGATCAAAGGGGGTGCTTGCATTGTTGATTATCTGCGTAGTCAAATTCTTGTTCGTCGTCGACTACTCCGGACTCGTCGGGTTCTATATGTCGAATAATAATAGCATGGCAATTCCAATAAAACGAAAGAATCAGATGTAAGAGCCAAATAAAAGCAACTGCATAAATCAAACATGATTGTTGATTATTTATTTGTAAGTTACATGAATATTTTTCTGATTAGATTCAAGTAATAATGAATCTTATTGTTCTTGGATTATTTATCATTTTCAGAGATTACTTTATTACTCTAAATTCTGAAATTATGTGGATTATTATTATTAAACTATTTTCTCATCCTATGAAATACTTTAATTATTTTCCATTGTACACCCTAAATATTTTTGCATAATCAGGTTCCTAACAGAGCATGGAGTCTAACAAAAATTTTTTCATTTAATTTGGAATTGAATTGCAAAAATTCTACAAATGGCATATTTCAAATTCTTTCTTTAAATTTAAATCTGAAATTCAAAAAGAGTTCATTTTAAAATATTTTTGTATATTCTGAATCTACATGATTTTAGATGAATTTAGAAATTTATTTTATTTCATTTGGTTGGATAGTTCAAAAGGTATTCAAGTTTCAATGCATTCGGTTTTGATAAATCTGAAAATTAGAAAATTTACTAGAAACGGAAAGTACGCCTTCGCAACCGAAGTATGCTTTCCTTTTCTACGCTACGCTGGACCGAGGCACTGACAGGCCGGCCCAGTTGGCAGCGACACGTGCGCGAGCAGAGCGGCTGACGCGCGGGACCGCGAGCTCACGTAGCGCACGAGGCTGACAAGCGGGACCGAGGGTCGTGACGACGGCTCGGCCTTCGCGATCGACATGAGGTCTGGCGATCGATACCACACCGAGCAGAGAACACACTTCCAGGGCTCGCCGGCGACGAGGGGTGGTTGGAGAAGTGGAATGGGTTCCACTTTCACACTCAGCACGCTTGTGCGAACCTAGGGGAGGTGTTACTTCGGCCGGAGTTGGCCTGCCACCGTGAAGGGGGCGGCGGCGGTCACGGTCGGTGGCGCAACGGCTAAACGACGGCACCCCAAGCTTGAATATCACCCAGGCAAGCATAAGTGGGTCACAGGGATCCCATTTTTGGCTTTCATTCAAAGGATTAGGTGTCGGGGATGTGTTCTCACCGTGCGGCTGCGGCGGCGGCGGAAGGAGCTCGGTGTAGTGGCTCACCGGAGAAGAAGCGGTCAAATTGAGGTCGGGGATGAAGACTAGGGGCTATGAGGAGGCTTCACACCAAGAGATTTGGACTGAGGTTCACCGAAACGGCTAAATGGAGTTTTCTCCCCTTTTCGGGTGTTTGGCCGAAGATGGGGAAGAAGGTGGAGGCTAGCGGCGATGAGGTGCTCTGGTTTGGTTCTGCGGGTTCCAGGGAAATATGCAAGTGCCTGCGATGGCTTTGCAGCACTTATATAGGTGGCAAGGTCGGTCGGAGCAGTATTTGAACGGGGGAGGAAAAGTGTCGGCGTTTCGAGCACCGGCAAGTAAATTTGTAAGTCTAAGGGGTCGCGCGTTCCACTCCCTGAATGGTTAGACTCGGAAGTCCAAGATGTATACTGGTTCGGGCCGAAGGTCCCTACTCCAGTTCGTGTGGTGGTGTTGTATTACTCTTGGTACAGATGACTGCACAAAGTTTTACAAGCGAGAATGCCAATGGTTCAGCGAGATGGGTTTGATAGCACTCTCTCTCTCTCTTTTCGCCCCCTCTTCCTTTTTCGCTCGCTTACGGGGGTTCCTGCCTCCTTTTATACGAAAGGAAGGGGCAGGTTACATCGAGGATTGGGGGAGGACGAGATGACCTATACTAGGAGCTTCGGTCCTTGGTTCTGCTGACTGATCACTGCCCGTCTTGCCCATGCTGGGTCGGTAGCTTAGCTGGTCAGAGCGATTAGGTATTTTCCCGGGAAATGGCGTACCTGCCCTCTGCGAACCTTTCGAGTGTTGACGCTTGCTTTGCGCTGGCATGGGTGTTGCCTCGGAGAGGCGCGTCTTCGTCTTTACGTGGTCGGTGATGGGACTGGGAGCATGACTTCGGTCAGTCATTAAACCTTCTTGGGAAGGAGCCACCGGCCCTTGTATAGTCGCTTCGATTGACCCCGTTCGTGGGGTACGTAGCTGTTGGCTGGTGGAAGTTTTGACACGCGACCCTTGGCGGTTGTCTTGGCACGATCGGTCGGGGATCCCGACTGCTGCGGGTCGGAGCTCGCTCGATCGGAGCCGATGGGTCTCGGCCTCCACGGCGGGGTCGGGAGCCCCGCTTGGTCGGAGACGCTTCCCTCGGTCGGTCGGGAAGGCTGTCTCGCGTGGCTTTGTCGGTGCTTCGGTCGGTAATGGGCTAGGAGCGGTTTGTTGGGCTTGAGTTGTGCTTGAGGCCGTCGGCTCGTCGCTTTGGGCCGTTGGGGTACGGCCTGTTATAAGTATTCGTCAGTAGCCCCCGAACCCCTGAGTGATTTCGGCAGATTCAGTTGGGGGTTGAGCTTGGAAGAAAAATAGTGACTGGCTCGAGCGGTTGGCGGACCGATTAGGTCAAACGATTTCGCCAGTGTACCCAACGGATCCGACGGTCGCCCGAAATCGCCCGGTATTGAACCGCGGGGCTTTGAATCACTCGTTGCGCGCGCGCAAGCATGGTTTACGGGCCTCGCCGCTGCGTCTTCAGATTGCTTCGGTTACGTGAAGGCGCCGTTTCGACGCAGATTTACTCGAGACGCTTAATCTCCATCCGCTCGGGTATAAAATGATACCACTACCGCTTGAGTGATAAAGCTTTAAACGAAAACTTTCTTTTGCTCTTTGGGATGGCTTTGGAGCACCCTCGGTTTTCGGTTTTGGCGATGATGTCGCGACGAAGAAGAAGACCCTTTGGCCGAGCTTGGCCGAGTATGATCGGCGATGGCCGAACTCGGGAGGAAGAAGCCGCACTCGTGATGTCTGCCGCCGACGCTACGCTACGCCGGGTCGCCCCGAGGCTTGGGGTAGCAAGGAGGCCCTTCGAGGCGATGGCGCGAGGGCGCCGATCGAAGTTGACGCGGCTACGCCGATGTCGCCGAACGCGCAGCGCGATCGGCTCATAATTCCGCAAATGCGGCGGTGACCGTCGACGTGCAAGGGCCTTCCAACAGCGCCGCGTCGGTGCCACCGATGCCGTCACGGATGTTGAAAGGCTTTGGCGCGAGAAGGTCTGCGCCGCAGGCGTAGCTATTCTTGTGTCCGCCGAGTCTTCGTATGTAAAGTCGTGTAAAGCTTGAGCCTGTTGGTCTATAATAAAATCTTCTTTTTGTTCGTGAATGTCTTTGTAATGAGTTTGCTTTGTGCCTTGGTTAACAAGGACAACCGCGATGCCTTTGAGGTTTGGGTGTCCGAGCGCTCGTTTAACGTCGTAGCTAGACCGTGCCTCGGTCGGCAGAGACGACCGCGATGCCTCCGCGCGAGGTTCGGTTGTCCGAGTGCTCGTTTAACGTCGTAGCTAGACCGTGCCTTGGTCGGCAGGGATGACCACGATGCCTCTGCGCGAGGTTCGGGTGTCCAAGTGCTCGTTTAACGTCGTAGCTAGACCGGGCCTTAGTCGGCAGGGACGACCGACCGTGCCTTGGTCGGCAGGGACGACCGATCGTGCCTTGGTCGACAGGGACGACCGCGATGCCTCTTCGTGAGGTTCGGGTGTCCGAGTGCTCGTTTAACGTCGTAGCTAGACCGTGCCTTGGTCGCCGTGGACGACCGACCGCGTACTTGGTCTACCGGGACGATCGACCGTGCCTTGGTCGGCGGGGGACGACCGCGATGCCTCTTCGTGAGGTTCGTGTCCGAGTGCTCGCTTAACGTCGTAGCTAGACCGCGCCTTGGTCGGCAGGACGACCGCGATGCCTCTTCGTGAGGTTCGGTGTTCGAGTGCTCGCTTAACGTCGTAGCTAGACCGTGCCTTGGTGGCAGGGACGACCGGATGCCTCTTCGTGAGGTTCGGTGTCCGGCGCTTGTTTAACGTCGTAGCTAGACCGTGCCTTGGTGGCAGGACGGCCGGATGCCTCTTCGTGAGGTTCGGGTGTTCGAGCGCTCGTTTAACGTCGTAGCTAGACCGTTCCTTGGTCGGCAGGGACGACCGCGATGCCTCTGCGCGAGGTTCGGGTGTCCGAGTGCTCGTTTAACGTCATAGCTAGACCGGGCCTTAGTCGGCAGGGACGACCGACCGTGCCTTGGTCGGCAGGGACGACCGACCATGCCTTGGTTGGCAGGGACGACCGCGATGCCTCTTCGTGAGGTTCGGGTGTCCGAGTGCTCGTTTAACGTCGTAGCTAGACCGTGCCTTGGTCGGCAGGGACGACCGACCGTGCCTTGGTCAGCAGGGACGACGACGATGCCTCTTCGTGAGGTTCGGGTGTCTGAGTGCTCGTTTAACGTCGTAGCTAGACCGTGCCTTGGTCGGCAGGGACGACCGCGATGCCTCTTCGTGAGGTTCGGGTGTCCGAGTGCTCGTTTAACGTCGTAGCTAGACCGTGCCTTGGTCGGCAGGGACGACCGCGATGCCTCTTCGGGAGGTTCGAGTGTCCGAGTGCTCGTTTAACGTCGTAGCTCGACCGTGCCTTGGTCGGTAGGGACGACCGCGATGCCTCTTCGTGAGGTTCGGGTGTCCGAGTGCTCGTTTAACGTCGTAGCTAGACGCGGGCTCGTTTTACGTCGTAGCTGGACGCGGGCTCGTTTTACGTCATTGCTGGACGCGGGCTCGTTTTACGTCGTAGCTGGACGCGGGGCATCCGTCCCGAGTCCTCGTCTGGCGAGGGTAGCTGCGAGAGGAGTGGCCGCCGTCTATCCTACACGTATACCCCGTCCGCAGGTGTGGGACTTGGAGGGGGTGAGCGACGCGCGTTTACCCGCGTTGGTTTGAACGTCGTGCTCGTGGAGCTTATAACGGTAGTCCGAGTGGGTCTGGGAGGTCCCGCCCAGGGGGGACCCTTCCGAGCGACGGTCCCAGAGTAGGGTGTCCTCGCCTGCGTGGGCGACCCATAAAAATCTTTCTTTACTCAATCCGTATGGATCTGGGTCGTCCACCGACCGGGCATGTACCGGCCGCGCCATCGATGAGCTCCGGGAGAGTGTGAAGTATGGTCTCGGACGCGGTAGAGGTGATTAGGTTGTCACCGACCTAACCGAGGGCCCACCGCGGGCTCACCTCATACTTGCCCCTAACTCGAAGTTTACTGGGCGCCTTAAGCCCATCTAGTGGGTTAGGCCTTTGATCCCACACTCTAGCCGGGCCCCGGCGCAAGCCACAAAGCTTTTGCCATTTTGGGGCGCGGCCCAATGCCTCGCGCGCCCGAGCAACCGTCCCGCCAAGACGCAGACGCGTCACTCGAGCGGCGTCTTTACGACTTGTCCCGTCAAGATTAAATGCTTTGGTGGAATTGGGAACGGGAGTTACCAGTAGGCGTGATGAGCGGGCGAACGTGGCGTTCGCTCGAGGGTGCCGGTTCGGTCGGTGCCTGTTCGTCTTCTATAAACACGCCCCTGGAACGTTTCTGGCAACCACGCTTTTTGCCTCCCTCGCCTCCTGTTCCTAAGAACAACAAAGAGCCAAGGAAAGAAAAACTTAGCCTTCTCTTCTTCTCCTCGCAAGAATGTCGTGGCCGGAGTGCTCCGCCCAGGCAAGCCACGCGCTCGGCCTTGTGAAGAAGGGCTTCCTCCCAGCGCAGGATCTCTCCGGATGGAGGGTGCCGACGGGGGCCGCCAATCCCTCGCCGCGGGACGATGAGGTCGTGGTGCCCGCCTCGTTTTTCGAGCGCGGCTTTGGCTTGCCGCTGCATCCATTCGTCCGGGGGATGCTCTTCTACTACAAGGCGGATGTGCACCACCTCAATCCCAACGGGGTCCTCCACATTGCCATCTTCATCACGCTGTGCGAGGCTTTCCTGGGGATCGAGCCGCACTGGGCGCTGTGGAGGCATCTCTTCCAAGCAAGGCTCTGGAAGGACAAGCCCGATGTGTGGCGGCACCCATCGGTGGCTGGCCTTCGGCTCCCGGTCCGCCGGAGCGCGGAGTATGTCGAGGTCAGGCTGCCGTCGTCCAACAAGGGGTGGCGCTCCGAGTGGTTCTACGTTCGGAACGTCGGAGCCAGCGCCCCGCCCTTCACCGGCGAACCCCTCGTGGCGGGGGAGGAGTGGAACTGGGGCGCTGAGAAGAAGGAAAAGAAGAAGGTGGCCCTGATTGTGGAGCAAATCAGGGCCCTTAGGAGGCAAGGCCTCACCGGGGGCGCGGTCGTGCGTGCCTTCATGGGGATGCGCGTGCAACCTCTGATGCACAGGCCTCGCCCCCTATTTCGGTACGAGGGGGCGTCCGACCGCATGAGGATGGCGGAGCCGGAGCTGGCCTCAACTGAGATTGAAGCCCGGGTGGCCGTCGTTACGGGTGGAAGCGCCATGGAGGCTGCCGGTGGCCTCCCGAACCGCTTCTCGCGGCGCACCCTCGAATCTAGTAGGTTAATGGAATTTTCTTTCGCTTCTTTCCCCCTGTCTTTGGTATTTGTTCTGACCGGCGCCCTCACACTTCCTAGGGGCTCTTGGGCCTGATCTCCCGGGCGCCGCTCCCGGGAGAGAAGGAGGCAAAGCGGCGCCGAGCGAGGTCGCGACATCTCGATTCCTCCGCAAGAAGCGGAAGGAGGAGAGGAGGAAGGGAAGGAGAAGGAGCGCGAGGGCAGCGCCGCGTGGTGAGGATATATCGAGGCCACTGCATTGCGGACAACCTCCTCCGTGAGCAATGAGCACTCTCGAGGCGATATCTGCGGATCCTCCACCCAGCGGATCGGCGGCTCGGGCGGCGTGACTCGCCGGAGCGACACCACCAAAGACAATGCCGGGGCTGGCAGAGGTGACGGCGTGGTCGCCGTCGTCGTTGCGCTTCGTGGGGCGGCGAAACGGCCGCGGATTCGCCTCTGAGGGGATCGGCGAAGAAGCGCGCGTGCCGCGTGCTCGTTCGGCCGATAAGTACCCTTTCTTTTTGTTTTGTTCGAACATTTAGCGTTAGCAGCCCGAACGGCCACTAAGTGTGTTTTGTGACGTCAGGCGCCTACACGGTGTGACCGTGGTGCGTCTGCGTCGACTCGCCAGGATGGCGCCGGCCGCACCGCTAGCGGCCGAGGCCGCTACCGCTGCGGAGGATGGGGCCTCGCTCGAAGCCGAGGTCGGCGAGGGCTCCGCCGCCTCGGCGCGATTCCGCCGCCGGCGAGTGATCGTCCTCGCAGAGGATGCGACAACTCGGCCGACGATCGCGTGGGAGACGCCGCAGTCGCGGGCGCCCACCCTTGCCCTGTGGGGAGGCGCTACCGAGGCCCCGCAGCGCAGTCGCCACGGGGATCCCCGGCGATCGCCCCGCCATCGCCGCCGATGGTGCTCGCAGCAAGGCGCCCGCCAGAGCAGACGTCCGAGGCCCGCCGCCGGAGGGCCCTTGGGTCGAGTCGTGGCGGACGGAGGAGGGCGAGTGGTCGCCCTTCGAAGAAGGCGCCTACGCCGCCTTGAGCGGAGATAGAGCGATCCGGAAGGGTCGACTGCTCTCGAATCTTCCAAAGAAGGCGCTGACGTGGTGGCCGGGAGTCCTACCGATCTGTTTGGTAAGATGGAAAAGCTGGTTTTGTAAAATTACGACTCACCCGCAGTGACGCTTAATGGATAGCTTTGCTTTTTGCAGATCTACGCCCGCTTTCGGAAGCGAGCCGAACTCTGCAGCCTTCGGATAGCCGACGGCGCATCGCCGAGGAGGAGTGCAATCGGCCGCTTGAGCTACGCTGACCCAAGAGGCTCTGGCGGTCGAGCGACGGAGGCGCGAGCCGCCAAGGGCCGGATGAGGCCACGAAGGTCCTCTTCGATGAACGCTTGGGGGCCAAATCTTCGAGGGCGAAGGTGGCGGAGCTCGAGTCCTCCCTGGCGGAGGCCAACGAGGCCAAGGATGCCGCCATCACCGCGGAGGGGACCGCGCAGGCGCAGGCGACCCGTCTGCGGATCGAGCGGGACCGTGCTCGGCGGACGCCGACCGAAGTTCGCTCTGAAGCGGGGACCGCCTGTAGGACTTAGCTTCACCGAGGACTTCTTACGAGGCGCTTAAGGAAGAAGCCGCAATCGACCAACTCTGCTGCCGGTAAGTGTCTTGATTCTTCAATTAACTCGTGGTGCGACCCACGTGAGCGAGCTTATCCGAGATGCCGAAATCGCAGAGGCACGAGGAATCGAGCATCGCTGCGGAGGCGCAGATGGCGGCGGATGCCCGCGACATGGCGATCGCGCCGGGACGAGGCGCGGCGCGGATCAAGGTCGCCGAGGACGGCCGGGCCTCGATTGGCGCCGAGCCGCACTTTAGCGAGGCCGGTCGAGGTTCGCGTCCGCGCCCTGGGGGCGCGTTGCCCGAAGCGCTTTTCGCCGCTACCGGCCCGGAGTGCCGAACGCATCGAGAGGGCGGTGACGGTTGGCGCCGCGCTTGGGGCTTCCTCTGCGTTGGTCAATACCATCTCGCACTATGATGGCATCGACCTCGCAGTGGTGAGCAGCGGCGTCGCCGGGAACCGGACCGACGACGAGATCGATAGGTTCGAGTTCTTGGTTGAGCCGCACGCCCGGGAGATCGCCAGCCACGTCTCGCCGCAGGTCGCCCTCGAGGAAGAATAAAAGTAGTTAGATTTTATCCCTTTCATTGATTGTAATGACTGTCAAGTTTTATAGACAATCTTAAGTTTAACAAGTTCCGGTATGCCTCTTGCCCCCTTTTGTGTTTTTGGTGAACGCTCGACCGGCCATAGCCCTAAGGACCGCAGGGGTCACTTATGCGTAGGTCGGGTTGCTTCGGGAGGGGTTAAGAGGATAGGAATCTTGGTTACTCAGCAGTTATGCGCACTTGTGAGGGAGAGGAGTGTTTCCGACCGACAGAGGATCGCCCACTCGGCACTTCCTTCTTCCACAAAGCGCTACTTAGCAACCGTGAGCCGCCGGGCGAGGCCGTAACGCTTGGGTCGAGGGTTACCGCCGGATGGACCTCGCGGTCGGTCTCGTCACCGACCGCACGAGCGCGTGAGTTAGCCGAAGAAGCGCCAAGGAGGAGTGTTCCCGATCGACTAAGAGGTCGCCCACTTGGCATTTCTTCTTCCGCTGGCGCTACTTAGCAACCGTAGCCGCGGGCGAGGCCGTAACGCCGGTCGAGAGGTTACCGCCGAGAGACCTCAGAGTCACCGGGTCACCGACCACATAAACGCCGACCAGAGCAGCTGAGCAAGGGCGCCATAGGCAGCTTCGAAGGCCGCAGGCGACCTGTGTGCTCTAAGGGTAAGAGTAAAGACCAAGCCGTGAAAGAAGAAAAGAGATTAGGATAGAATCGCTTAACTTTTCTATGTTCCAAGCGCTAAGGTGATACGACCGTCGGCGCCCTTGAGTCGAAGGTGCCGTGTCCGAGAACCTCCATGACGGTGAAGGGCCTTCCTGTGGTGGCGATAGCTTGTGCTTGTCCTTGCTGGTTTGGACCCACACGTGACTAGGTCGCCGGTGCCGGGATCGCCAACCTCGGGCGGCCGCCGATAGCGCCGCAGAGCTTGGCCGATATCCGCCGATCGCAGATGGCTACATCACGCGCCTCGCCGAGCCGGTCGATGGCGTCTTGTTGCGAGGCGAGCCCCGAGCCTCATCAAGGCTTGTAGGCTTGGGGCGCCATACTCTAGGTCTCATGGCAAGACACCTTCGCCACAACACCATGAAGAACGGTGTAAACCCGGCCGCCGTGGGCGTGGTCCGCACTCCAGGGACGGAGGGTAGCTCGGCCACCGACCGCCGGGCGCTTGAGCCGATCAAGATTCGTGGCTTGAGTCCTTGAAGGATCATGCCGCTGGCACGCTCGACCGCCGCTGGTTCGTGGATGGGCCACGGCGCCCAATCGACACGGATGTTGAAGTCGCCGCAGTAACTCGAGGAACTCCTTCCCGTGAATCGCGCTCCGCTGTTTCCGGTGATGATGGAGTTTGGAACTCGAACCAAAAACGATGTCGCGAAGAAGATGGCCGCCGCGCCGACGTGGACGCCACGACCGGCTTGGCCTCTATCCACTTGGTGAATTTATCCACCGCGACTAGAAGATGAGTAAAGCCCCGGCGCTTTCTTGAAGGGGCGACCGGATCGAGTCCCCAAACCGCAAATGGCCGTAATGGGGATCGTCAGAAGGCTTGAGCCGGCAGATGTATCTCGCCGCAAAGAATCGCACTTTCGCAGTGCGCACGACCGCTTCTGCCGAACACGGGCGGTCGGCCAATAAAACCTTGCCGAAAGGCCTTTCCTACGAGGGATCGGGCGCAAAGATGGTGACCGCAGACCCGCCATGGATATCGAGCAAGAGTCGCTTCCCTTGGTCTACCAAACGCATTTCAGGACCGGAGGGACTCTCTTGTAAAGGTCCGGGCCGACCAAGACGGTTTTTTGCTCACCGAGCGAGGCGCCGGCCCTCGGTCGGTCGAGGGGAGCGACCGCTCACAAACGGCTCGGTGAAGGGCTTCTCTAGTCTGATTCGCCATTAACACGCGCGGGTTGACCTTGCCGAGTCTACGCCGGCCGTGCGGCGGTCGGGTGACCGTGGCTGGCGTGTCGAGGTCGCCGCCACCGAGCCCAGATGGACGGAAGGCCGCAGGAGGTCACAAACGAAGATCCCAAAGGGATCGCCTCTCGCTGGAGGCAAGTTTGGCTAGGTGATCGGCTTCACCATTGTAGCGCTCAGAGCTATGGTGGAGCTCAAACCCTTAAACTGCTTCTTCGAGCTCGCGACTTTTGACAAGACGCGCCATGCGGGCGCCCCGGTTCTCGCGCCTTCATGACCGGGTCGACAACAAGCTTGGAGTCCCTGTGGACGAGTCTGGTGAGCACCGAGGTCGGCAGCGATCCGAGACCGCCGACGAGCTTCAGATTCGGCGATGTTGTTGGTCGCGTCGAAGAGCAACCGATGGCGACAGCTCGCTCTCGAGCGGGAAATAAGGATGACTCCGCGCTCGCGCCGCTTTGGTGTAGGACCCATCAAAATACATTGTCCAAGACGGATCTTCTATCGCGGTGGCGCTGGCTTGGTCCACTCGGCGACAAAGCTGGCTGTGGCTCGACTTGATCGCCGTCCGAGGGACGATGTTATGCCGCGGGCGCCGAGCTCGAGCGCCCACTTGGCTATCCTTCCCGAGGCGCCGCGGCCAGGACGATCTCGCCGAGCTGGGACGCGGTCACCACGGTGATGGCGTACGGGTCGGGCGTAATGGACGAGCTTTCTCTTGGCGATGAGTACCGCGAGAGCAGCTTCAGACTGCGGATACCGAAGTTTTGGACTCGAAAAGCACTCGCCGACGAAGTAGATCGCCGTTGCACCTTGAGTTCACGGCCTTCCTCCGCTGTTTCCACCACAAGGGCCGTGACCGACGACTTGAGCAAAGTGGGCGGCGACGAGAGAGTAGTGGTTCGCCTGATGCCGGGCGACTCAGGACCGGAGGTGAGGATAGGAAGGCCTTTAGGCGAGCGAGGGCCTCTGAGCCTCCCGGGTCCAGCTAAAACGGTCGGATTTCTTGAGCAACCTTGTAGAGCGGATTCCACGCCGCCAAGGCGAGACACGAACGCTCGCCAAGGTCGCTAGACACCCTGTTAGCCTCGACTCCTCCGAGGTTAGAATCGGGCCCATCTCTTGCGATTGCCGAGATTTTCTCCGATTGGCCTCGATACCGCCGGAGATGATGAAGCCGAGCAGCTTCCTTTGGGAACCCCAAAGACGCATTTCTGGTTGAGCTTTATACGAATCGCCAAGATTCGCGAAAGTCTCTTCCAGATCCGCAATAAGGTCGAGCGCATTCTGGTCTTCACGACTATGTCGCCGACGACGCCTCAACGCGTTACGGCCGATCCGTCGTTGAAGCACGCTTGCATACATCGCCGTATGTAGCGCCGCGTTCTTAGGCCGAACGGCATTGTAACGTGCGCGTAACGAGCCGAATGGCGGATGAAGGAAGTCGCGAAATGGTCGGACTCTTCGCTATCCGTGGTAGCCCGAGTAGGCATCCAGAAAGAAAGAGACTCACACCCGCCGTGGAGTCAATGACTTGGTTGATGCGGGCAAGGAACGGGTCTTTGGGACAGCTTTGTTGAGACCCGTATAGTCAACACACATTCTCTATTGCCCATTTTTCTTTTTACAAGTACGGGTTGGCTAGCCACTCGGGGTGGCGCACCTCTTTACAAACCCCGCAGCCGTAAGCTTGGCGATCTCCTCCTATGATCTTGCGCCTCCTCGTCGAAACGGCGCAGCGCTGGGCGACCGCTTTGAGCCCGGTCGGATGCTCAAGGAGTGCTCGCGACTTCCTTGGGATTCCCGGCATGTCGGCGACCTCCATGCGAAGACGCCTTTGTTGGCGCGAGAAAGTCGACGAGCGCGCTTTCCTATTTGGCGGGAGCGTGGTTCGACCAAGACGGTCTTGGTCGGATCGCAGGATCGATCGCAACCTTCTTTGTGTCCTCGGCGACTTGAAGGATCCCGCCCCGACTTGTCGGATTCGGGGCGACTCGAGGCTTCCTCCGAGATTGATAAGCTCGGCGGATGCGATGATCGCCGAGGCAAGTTCGCAATCGCGCCTCATAGCATTGTAAGTTTAGCCAAAAGATGATGCCACTGTTATGGCTCCCGAGGTTCGGGCATTTTCACTTGAGGTAAGCATAGTGGGACCGCCATGAACTTGGCGAGCATGGTCTCCCAGATAGCGTGATAGAGCCGGAAATCCACAACCTCGAAAGTGAGGGTTTCGTGCGAAATTTCCTCGTTCCCCAAAGGTGACGGCAGGTCGACCGCCGAGCGGATGGGCTCGGCCGGGATGACGCCGTGGAAGGAGCCTTGCTCGGCCGGAGACTCGAGCGAGGAATCCCCATGGCGCCGAGCGCCTCCACGAGAGGATGTTGAGACCGCCGCCACCATCCATGAGCACATTGGTGAGGCGCTTCTTCCCACGATGGGGTCGACTACCGCCGGTACCTTCCCTACCGGGACGGATCGGTGATCGGTCCGATCAAAGGTGATCGGAAACTCCGACCACCGGAGATATTGGGGACGATGGCGCGACGGTGTGGACCTCGCGGTAGGTGAGTTTAAGCCCGCTTGTCAACAGAACACGCGGCCGCCAAAGATCATGAGGCGGCCGCCGAGTTCGGAACTTGTCGTCCGCTTTTTTCTCCGCGCCCGTGGGCCGCGGGTCGCTTTTTCCTTTGCCCCGACGCCGCGGGCGCTGAGAGGAAGCGCCTCGTGACTTCGCATCCGATATTTGTGCTTGACAGGAACCCGTGGTTCGCACGGCCGCTCCATCAATTTCTCAAAGTGGTTGGGCGACGGCCGGCCGCGACCGCCGCTTTCTTTATGGCCGATCGTGGCGACCACTTGAGGTTCGCGGATCTGCTTTCCATGCCGCCTCGCTTGTCGAGCGGCCTGGCGGGGATCCGATCCGGACGCCAGCCCTTTGCTGGCCTTTCCTTCCTCGAAGATAGCCCCCACATGCCTCCTCGCCGGAGGCGTGGTTGGTATGGCGTCGAGGAGCTCCTTGGTGGTCCCGGGCTTGAGATACCCCGGCCAGTGCACCGTGGCCTTGCGTGAGGTGCCAGATGAATGCTCCCACGACATCGGCGTCGGAGATGTCGGGGAGCTCGTTGCATTGGCGGAAAACCGCCGATGTAGTCCCGAGAGTTTCCACCGCCGCCAGTAGCCCTTCAGTCCCAGGAGTTACCAGGCGCTTGTAGGTGCCCGAAGTTGCCGACGAAGAGATTCTTCAGTCACCAGCCTCGATGGTTCGGCGGCGGTACTGAGCCAAGCTCGCCGAGTTCGAGGTAGATGGGAGGTATTGATGATGAAGAGGTCATCCGTTGCTCCCCCGCATGCGAGCCGGAGTCTTCGAGCCAAACCCCGGGTTCGTGGGCCCTGTACTTGGCGATGTTGGTCGGCGCCCGAACTCGAAGGGAAATCCGCCATGGATCTCGCGCGTAGCCCGTGGTCCGACCATCGGGGCTTGGTCGCGGCGGTGGCGCCGCCGCCCACAACACGTGAGTGGACGGCCTCCTCCGCCGCTTTCTCCGCGCCGAGGGTGGCGCGAACGCCGTAGGCGCCGCCGAGGCGCCGCGCATCGGGCGCGTGAGGCTCGGGTGGTTCGTGGTGTGGCGCCGTCTTGGCCGACCCACCGGCCAGGCGGGCAGACGGCCCGGTGACCGAGGTGGCGCCAGAGCGGTAGGAGCCGAGGCTCGCATGTGTTGCACGGCCGCACGCTCCACCAGCCCCCAGAGGTTGTGGTACGTGGCTTTGGCCTCTGGGTCAGCCGGCTCCGGGAGGCCTCGGCAAAGATCGTAGCCGCACCCACGCTCGCTTGCATGGGGGAAGAACCGAGGGCCATCTGATTCTTCCGCCCGCCAGGATACTGCTGCGTCAAGGCCCGCTGCCGCCGGGCACTCGCCGCCTCGGGCTCATCCCGCCTGTGTTAGCCTCGAGTCGGGTCGAGCTCACCGCGCTTATCCAGCTCTTTCGCACTGCCGGAGTTCGGCGCGCGAGCTTGAGCGTGTTCAAGACGCCGCATGGCCGGTGTTCCTCCTCCTGCGCCTCGCGCGCGGATGGGGCCCCAGAACCGTGGGGTTATCATTAATCGGCCGTGTTCGCCATGTTGCACTCGCATGAGTGCGCGCCATGGGCGTGGTACTCCGTGTCGGAGCCGGAGTCGTGGCGGAAGAGTCTTCCAAAGAACAGGATGGAGGCCGCATGTAGCCGCCGCCACAAGTTGTAAGCTCGCAGAGGTGACACGGCCACCGCCGCCCACACGAGCTTCGCCCGCGCGGAGCGCTTCTCCGGCTCCGGCTTTGGGACTCGCAGGTGCTCCAAGCCGGAGCTTGGCGGTCGCCGGAGATGGTCATGCCGCCGGATGAAAGATGCCATCAGGAGGCGAGCGGAATCCGAGATGGTGATGAAGACGCCGCTAAGACCCCTACTGGCGCGCAACCGCCGGGCGTTTGAGCACCGACAAGTAAATTTGTAAGTCTAAGGGTCGCGTTCCACTCCTCGAATGGTTAGACTCGGAAGTCCAAGATGTATACCGTTCGGCCAAGGTCCCTACCCCGATTCGTGTGGTGGTGTTATATTACTCTTGGTACGAGATGATCGCACAAAGTTTTAAGCGAGAATGCCAATGGTTCAATGAGATGGGTTTGATAGCGCTCTCTCTCTCTCTTTCGCCTCTTCCTTTTTCGCCACACGGGGTTCCCGCCTCCTTTATACGAAAGGAAGGGGCAGTTACATCGAAATTGGGGAGGACGAGATGACCTATACTAGGAGCTTCGGTCCTTGGTTCTGCTGACCGATCACCGCCGCCTTGCTCATGCTGGGTCAGTAGCTTAGCCGGGTCGAGCGGTTAGGTATTTTCCGTGAAATGGCGACACGCCCTCGCGAACCTTTCGAGTGTTGACGTTGCTTTACCGGGCGTGGGTGTTGCCTCGGAGAGGCGCGTCTTCGTACTATACGTGACCGGTGATGGGGTCGGGAGCATGACTTCTTAGTCATTAAACCTTCTTGGGAAGGAGCCACCGCCTTGTATAGTCGCTCGATTGACCCCGCTCGTAGAATACGTGGTCGCTGGTGGTGGAAGTTTCGACACGCGCCCTTGGCGGTTGTCTTGGCACGATCGGTCGGGATCTCGACCGCTTTGGGGCCGGGAGCCTCTCGATCGCCGAGACGCTTCCTCGCTCGGTCGGGAAGGTCGTCTCGCGTGGCTTTGTCGGTGCTTCGTCGGTAATGGGCTAGGAGCGGTTTGTTGGGCTTGAGCTGGCTTGAGGCCGTCGGCTCGTCGCTTTGGGCGTTAAGTGCGGCCTGCTATAAGTATTCGCAAAAAGCGGCTCGCGCAGGTGTTCTCTACCGCTCGCGCGGAGAGAGAGAGGGCACAGATTGAGGAAGCTGCGGCGTAGCAGGGCGACGTGCTGGCAACCTCGAGTGGCGAGTTGCGGTGCGAGAGGCGACAAACGGAGAGGCGGCGAATCTCTGCGCGAGAGAACGGAGAGAGGCGCGAGAAGGAACGGGAGAAAACGGAAGAGATGGAGCTGACAGGTGGGGTCAAGCTGTCAGCGAGAGAGAGTGAAGTCGGCAGCAGGGACAGCTGGCAGGTCGGGGCCCACAAGTCAGCGAGACAATGGGTTAAAACTCAGGATAACTCTGGACAGGCTGGGGTAAAACCGACGCTTGGGTTAAAATACAAAATTAATATTTTATAAATTTCTTTAAAGTGGTCAGAAAGTAAAATAAAAGTGTCTGGTAAAATTTTCAGATAAATATGATGAGTAAAAATATTATTAAAAATCTGACAATGCACTGTTACAGGTTTTTGCTGATTCTGATTTCAATTTATTTGAGGGTTAAAATAAATTTATTATTTTATGAAACTTTTTTACAGGGTTTTTATTAATATTTTATACCTTATTTAAAATTACCATGATTTTATATTTGCTATTTTATTTATGAAAATTCTGACATTATACTTTCCAACTTTTCTAATTGACTGTTTTTGAATTTCTAAAATTACCAAATGAAGAGATAAATTCTTGATATTTTTAAAAGGAATGTGTTGGGTTAATATTTCGGTATGGTTAAAAGTTGAACCCTATTTAAGGTAAGACAAATCCTGAACAAATCTTATGGTTCAGATATTTACTTATCTCCTCATAGTTACTTTTATCTTTTAATTTATTTTATTAATTCCAGATCAGAGCAAGTGGCAAAAACAGGATTCTGGATGAATCTGATATTTTTATGAATTTTTACTGACTTTATGTTTTTACCTTTTTGTCTTTTACCTTTTTACTATATGGATCTTTTGGATTTCTTTTAATAGGAAAAAGCCAAAAAGAATTTATTTAATACAGAAAAATCAGAAAACATAAAAATAAATCATATGAATATTTTTATTATTGTATCTCTTATTTTATTGAATTTTTGGGCTGTTACACTTACAAACATACTTAAAACTCACAAGTTCTTCGACTCCTAGCTGTGAAAGGGGAAGAAAAAAAAAAGTAAAAGTAACGGCAGTAAGAATGGAGAGTATAAACAAATGCTTCAATGTGAACGAATGATGCCGTCTTGTTAGGCCGCATGGGGTCATTATCGGCCACTTACCACAAAATTTACAGTCAGTTTCAGCCTCCTAATGATTCCGTGCTTCTGATCCAATCGGAGCTCACGGCCAAGCCCTCTTTTCCTGTTCCTTGATTGATTTGTATATGGTGCTGCTGCATCTGCACGCCCCCTAACCTCCTTTTATAATCCTCTATCTATCCACGCGCGCGGGCGAGCGACTCAGTTGGCTCCCTCAGTTTGCAGTCTAATCCGGTAGAATTGCATGATTGATTTGTTTACTCCCTTCGGGCCTGAGTAGATAAAATTTTAGGACTGTGCGCTTCAATCAAGCCATGTGTAAGATGATTAAATCATCTTTTTTTATTAGTTCGTTTTTTGTTTTTGGGATAATGTGTGTCACTCTATTCTACAGTAATAAATAACATCGAGAATAATAAATGATAAAATATAGAAAAGAAATAACAGTTAAAATTGTCTTGAAATTCAGGATCGGATGAAGTAGTTATTACTGTCCTACAGCTTGGCTACACTGAGGAATCATTTTTTTTTCCTTTTTGCCCTCTTGATTAGGGAGGTGATGGTATCATTACATTTCACTTACCCCTCTCTTTTTCCTCCCTCTGGAATATGGAAGTAATTGTAGTGACCAACCAAGTACTCAACTCTAAAGCTTTGCTTTGGACACAAGACGTTTTCTGAGTACCGCGAGAATCGAGGGTCTATTTGGTTCGATGATAAATTTTTCTTATTAAATCTTATCAAAATTAGGTATTACCAAAATTTGATCATCAAATTGGCTGCTATGTTTTGGCCAAAGATTAGTTGGAAAATGAACTAGAGAACAAAGAGAGAAGGGAATCTGTTGGCCTCGAAAAATACGACGAAGGATTGATCGGCTCAAACAAACGCAAACACCGGGTTTAAGTTGGTTCGTGACGTGCCAGACTATCCATGTTTAACCTTATCTTTCTAAATCGGCTACATCTGCTAAATTTTGGTGTCAACAATATCACTTAGGATGATCTTATCCTTCTCCGACTCAAGATCCACAATGCGTATTGGGAGATAAATTACTCTTTGAGCCGATATCGGCTAAGACTTTCCATGTTGAACTCCATATCGGCCATAATTCCAATTGTAACTTATCGATTCCCTTTTCAACCGATATTGGCTAGAAATATTTAATTTCATCTTTTACCTAACAAATCTGTTATGCCTTGCCAAATTTAGGTGCTAACAGAATGTTACCAAAATCTGGTAACAAACCAAATGTTTGTCAAATTTAATCCATGCTACCAAAAATTTTGATAAGACAAATATTGGTAACCATTAGAAGCAAACTAAACACACACTAAACTATTTCCAACGAAAATCGTATGCTCGAAATAGGACATAAGTTTCTAACACCATTGGAGGTAGTCCAATATTTTCTTCTTCTCGGATGAATGCCATGCATGCAAATCAGCCGTAGTGCTGATAAAACAATAGTACCTGAAAGCTGAAATATGATACTTGTGTGGCTGGCTTGTTGATAAAACAATAGTAAGTTTTGATTTGATTTCTGTTGGTTCCATGTAAGACCTCTGCTAACAAACTTGCGGTTTACTTTACAGGAAGGTCCCCGGCCTCCCAATGGGCCCTTTCGGAATAAGCAGCGTACGACCGGGCCAAAGTGTAAACCGCCACAACGGGGACGTGGGTCAGCGTGACACGTGCCGACATGCACATCACATCGTGCCTCGGTGTCCTGGGTCTAGGGTAGCCGACTGCATGGCATGGGCAAATAATAGCTCTAGTACTCGTGTACTGGAGCAGTTCCTTTCCGTAGTTTCTAGTACCAGCAAGACGTATGTAGTAGTAAGTAGTATACGGTAAAGATGGTAACAACTCTCGCTTGTTCCACACCAAGTGCGGTTTTTTACTTGCGTACAGCGAGGAGATCCTTCCAAAATCAGTATCGCCCTCGTGTAGGAGCAGTAGTATAATTGATGGCTTGCAACCGGCACAGGAGTAAATTAAAATGTCGTTTGTTTTTGGCATGGTTACTAGCTAGCGTACATCTGGTGTTGTAGTTTTGTAGTGTTGTACTAGTGTCTATTCATCTCACCGCAAAAGTGTTTTGCTTAATTTAGTCCTTTTGGCTATGAGATCAACTACAGTATCACCGTAAAATTCCACCAATTGGTCGACTGCATGACGGTGGCAAACGACATGCATGAAACTATCGATTGTTAACTGATCCCAGAAAATATTTAGTAGTGTAAAATACACGAACAAAAAGTGTTTAAAAAATTCAAGGGATATACACGAGTTACAGCATACGAATGCATTCCATATTCTAGTCCCACCAGAAGTACTAATATATTCTAATGGTATTGACATTGTCGTTGCACACATTTTGCGATGCATGTGGGGCTTAAAAAACTTCGCAACGGCAAGGTAACCAAGGTGAAGTATATAGAATCCCTACATTGGAAGAAAACAAGGAGCAAAATACTCGAATAACCACAAATGTACACGGCAACAACATTTATACCCACTGAAAAAAGAAGAAGAAGAAGAGAGAGAGAGAGAGAGAGAGATCCCCACGGCAAAAACACCTTCTGACCTCTGCATGCTCCAAGTTGCTTGCAATGTAGTATGTAATTATCTTGTATACCCGTATACAAACTTGTATACCGCCGTCGCAGAAGGGGAAGGAGGGGAAAAACAGATACATCAGGGACTGTTACATCGATGTACAATTTCTTGATCTTAACACGATCGACGATGACCACCTATAAATAAGTTACTCTGGGACTCGTTTGCTCAATCGATCTACCGGCCACTCCCTCTGCGTCCTCGGCCGGTTAAGGGGTCGACAGAAGGGGCTCTTATTACACGAAACAAATCAATAAATAATGGAATGGCACGATGAGGGAATTACAAGATGAACAAGAGCAGTCGTCGTTGGTGATCGATGGTGTGGTGTGGTGATGGCGACGATGGAGCACTCAAGGAGGGTGATGGCGATGGTGATGGTTCGAGGTTTTTTTGTTTGTTTGAACGCGATACGTACGTATAACTGGGTGCTTGCTGCATTGCGCGCGCGCGCCTATTGAACCATGGCGAGGAAGGTGCTGGACTGAGTCGAGGTCGGCACCGCGGTCGCCGGAGCATTTGCCGGTGGAGGTGCGTTGTTGGTGCCACCCGGATTTGGCCTCTGGAACTGTATCCTGTACTGCATCTTGCCGTCGTCCTCGCCTTCCTCGCCGTCGTCGGTGTAGTCGTCGCCCATGTCGTCGCTGTCGGTCTCGTCCGTCGTGAACTCCCGGGGCGGCTGCTCGCTCAGCTCCCTCACAATGTCTTCTGGCTTCACGGCAAGCGCATATCCGGTTAGCTTCCACCCCGATCGAGCACATGCATCGAGCTCGAAAAACGCTAGAAAATTGATTAGTAGGAGTGTACGGCGTGATTACCTTCTTCATGCCGCTGTCGACGTCGAACGCGGCCGTCGTCGGCGCGTTCTCGCCGTTGCTGGTCGGCACATGCGCGGCCCCGCCTCCTCCGTTGTTCCTCTTGTCGTTGTCGTTGATGTTCTTCCCCTCTATCTCTTGCCGGTTCGGGTTCTGCTGCTCGGGGACGGCAGCGGCAATGGCAGTGGCCGCGGAGGCGGGGACGTCGCCGCCGCCGCTGCAGTGCTTCTTGCGGTAGATGGCGTCGAGCTGGTGGAAATAGGGGCAGGTCTTGGAGTCGTCGGGCCGCTTCTTGTTCCCCTCCTTTACCTTCTTGAAGTACTTGTTGATGTTCTCCCACTTCTCCTTGCACCGCTTCGAGCTCCGGTTGTACCCCAGCCGCCGCATCCCGGCCGAGATCTTCTCCCAGAGAGGGCCCTTGGGACCCGTCTCCTGGTAGCGCATGTCCAGGTCCATGCGCAGCTGGATAAGATCGTGCACCTCCGTCTTGGGCCACCGTGACGAGGATGCCGACCCGCCCTCCCCTCCTCCGGTGTCGACGTGCTGCTCCGGGGCGGACACAACCTCGAGTGATGAGCCAGACGTCGGAAGCGCGCTGCGCGGCGATCCCGCCTCGTGGTGCGTCGTCTCCTTGAGCTCTGGCTGCGGCGGTTGCTGTTGGAGCGGCGCGGCAGAGATTGGCTGCGGCTGCGGTGTGGCCTGTGGCGGCGCCGGTGGCTGCTGCTGCTGGTGCTGTCGAGGTTTCTTTGTGGTCGGAGGGGTATGGACCTGCATCGGTGTGCGCATCGGAACGACGCCAGGAGGGGCTTGTACGGACTGGCCGCCGATGCGCTGGAGGAAGGCAATAATGGCGGCGTCGCGGGAGGCCGCCGCGGTGCGCTCCTGTGAGAGCTGCTCCTGCTCGCGGTTGAGGCGGGCCACCTCCTGCCTGCGCCACGTCTCCTCCCTCGACGTGCGCTCCGCCTCCCTCTTCTCCATAGTCTCCAGGAACCGGCGCTGCACCTCCTCCTGCCTCTCGACGACTTGCTTCATGAGCCCCTCGAAGAAAGACATCATCTTTTTGCTGCCGCCGCCGCGCTTGCGCTTGCCGAGGCCGTCCTGCCTGCCGCCGGTCTCCGCCGTCATGTCGTCGTCCTCCGACTCGTCGTCCGACTCCGACTCCGACATGGACGAGAAGCTGAAGCTCTGCAGGCTGACGGGCGGCGGCTGAGACAGCTCCACTGGCGCCGCCGGAGCCACCGACGATATGGGCGCCGGCTGGATAGGCCCCGGCGGCGGCGGCATTGTACTCATCGGCGCGGATACCGGTGCTGCGAAGGCGTGCAACGGCGGCGGGGCACTGCTGACCAGTGGCAACTGCTGAGGCTGCGGGGCGGTGGCATGCAGCGCCTCGAGCTGCGAGAAGAAGCGGTAGCTCTTGCCGTCCTGCCTCCCGGCGCGGCCTTCCTTGGTGCGCTTGTAGTACTTGTGCACGTTCTCAAACTTCTCCTTGCACTTCTTGGCGCTCCTCTTGTAGCCCAACTCCGCAAGCTTCCTGAAAGACACAGCAGCGACAAGGAACCATGCCTTCTGTCAGCCGTTACTTGCGTGCAACCAAAGATTGAGATAAACATGGAGGATTAAGGGGTTGTTTAGTTTGTAGCCCTACTTTGCCATACTTTGGCACGCTTCAAGTTAGGTTCGTTTGGTTCGTCGTACGTACCTATAGCAAATGTGGTGAAATTATCTTTTGCTAGCTAAAGTATGAGCCAAATTTAATGATATTACCATTCTTAGGGAAGTTTGGCAAAAAAATTATAATAAATTCTAACAATCTTAGTATATAAACCAATAGACGACGGCAGTGTTTCAGGCATAAGCGTATAACACAGTGGCTGAGTGGCATAAACATCAGGTCTGTGTGGTTTTTTCTCTTGAGGAATGAAACAAGGAGATGGAATCATGGAAGCAATCGAAAGGACAAGGGAGGGAGCATATGCAGAAGGGACTTAGTTAATCACAGGCCGTCTCGCCATTTTAGGGATCAGATATGTGAAGTTGATAGTAGCATCGGTGAAATGGAGTGAAGGGGGAGGGAAATAAATTAAGGGAGGTGGTCGCATTGGGATGGGAGGAAAAGGCTGCCTTCCTTCTTTTCCCAAAAACTGAAACCATGAAAGAAAAAAACAGTGGCAGATTGCAGCCTGCAGCGGCAGCTGCTGCCTGCCTGCCTTCGCACTCACCGTGGTACGATCCCCAGGCGCCCAGATTCTTACCATCCACACCTACTACTCCCACCACCACCCCCATCTCGCAGAAATCGATAAGCATTTGATTAGACCAGGAGAGGGGAGAGAAAAAAAATTGAAATTGGGAGCAGTAACGGAGGATGATTAGCCATCATTTCATGTGGGACAAGTGCTAAATTCCACGAAACCGTTAGCCGCTTTCTGCAAGGAGAAATCATACCGGAGAGAGAGCTTCTTGAAGCGATCTGCAAATGTGTTTGGAATTTTCTCTCTTTTTCATTCTTTTTTTGGGGCTCTTGCTCTCTCTCTCTTACCTGGAGACCTCCTCCCAGAGGGGACCCTTGAGGGTGGCGTCGCGGAAGGTGGTGTCCATCTCCGACCGGATCCTGATGAGCGCCAGCGTCTCCTCCCGCGGCCACCGGTTGCCGGCCGCCCCCGACCCGCCGCCGCCGCCGCTGCCGCCGGCGTCTCCCAGCATGTCGTCGTCCGGGAAGCCTCCGGCGCCGGTGCCGGACACGGCGGCGAATTCCTCGTAGCTCGGCCTCATCTGCTGCTGCTGCTGAGACGTCGGCGGGGGCCGGCTGCTCAGCGGCACGGGACCGGGAGCCGGCGGCGGCGAGAACGGCCCCATGTCCATCGGCGGGGCCCCGAACTGGGACCCGCCACCCTGGTGCTGCTGCATGGACGCCCCCACGGCACCACCACCACCACCTGGCCTCCTCCTCCTCCTCTCCTCCGCCTTGAACGCTCACTTCTTGGAAAGACGACTGACCTGGAGGTAGCTCTCCAGCAGCCACAGGAGCAAGGCAAGAACTGGTCTGGCCGGCTACCTTCAGCTGTGTACTTGTGGAACTGTATATGCAACTAGCAGAGCAATTGGGGGAAGTACTGGATTGTAGGCGATTCTAGCTAGCCAGCAGCCTCCTAGCTAGCTCTTCCCCTCTCTCTCCCACACACCGAGTGAGTGTGGTGTGGGGGGAGGGAGGGAGAGAGAGAGATAGGAGAGTAGAATTGGAGGGAGAGGATGAAATTGGAAAAGAGGGGCTGGTACAAGTAGGGAAGGGCCGGAGGGAGGCCAAGGGGAGGAGGGAGGGAGGGATGGGAGAGACGGTGAAAAAGAAGGGAGCTTGGACAACTGGAAAGGGTCCAAAGGGGAAAAGAAAGAAGGAAAGAGGGTGGGAGGGACCAAGGGAAAGAGAGAGTTATAGGGAGCGCCTACAAAAGGAAGGGCTGGTGGTGCATGTACTGGTGAGTCCGGTGTATGTATATATATCTATATCTTTCTACCTGCTATCACTCTTCCTTCCTCCATCCACGATCTATCTCCCAACAAGAAACGAAATTCCACTGTAATTCAGCCCGGTATACATGTATACCATGTATCTATCCGTGTATGTATGTATGTATGCAAATGTATGTATGCATGCAGGAGCAGGAGAGAGTGGTACTCGGTGTGTTGTTACAAGGGCCGTGCCGTTTTATAGCCCCAGGGGGGCCATGGTGATAGATATCAGGAAATTTATGAGCGGTGCGTGAGGACAAAAGAGGCAGGGTGTGGAGTGCGCAGGCAGTGAGGCAGAGTGAAACGGAATGGCCTGCGCGGCTCGGTTAACCGGACACGTATCTGGCGCCCGCCAACGTGGCGCTGCCGCGCGGGGACAACTGGGCCACGCTGACATCGCCCTCGCCCTCGCCACCGTCGCGCACCGGCGCCGGCACACAGCCCCTCGGATCGATCTCACGCCGCGCGCATGCGTCGCATGCTTGGGCGCCCGCCCGCCCGCCCGCCCGCCGTGCCACATATATGAACCCTTGTGCGGAGTATATCTCCCTCGCAGCACGGCGGGGATAAAAGTGACTAGGTAGATAGATTGCTTGCGTCCTTGGAGATATTGTAAAAAAGTTTTGTTTCTGCGTGCGTGCATGGATCGATGCCCATGCACATTGATGGTGCTGTGTGCATGCACTGTGCGCGCGAGTGTGTGTCTGTGCAGCGTGCAGGTTTCATTTCCGCACTTGCCGCGAGCGGGCGGGCGCGTCCTCGCGCGCTGACCGTTCATGGATATCGATCCAGCTATACCTAGATGAATCCTCATCCTGTGTCGGCACTGCAGGTGCAATGCTCGCGTGGTGAAAAACTGCAGCAAACGAGTTGTTCAATTAATCCATCAGCTTGAGAAAGATTTAGAGCTAGCCGTGTGTTTTTGCATTAATCAGCTGGCGAGATATGCTCATATGCATATATTTCCCTTTTCAAACTCTCATCTGGCTAGATCTACGTATGCGCGTTAGGAGCATCACAGCATGGTTCGTCTGGCTGCATGAACCATTGCATGGATCCATAACTCTCTCGTGCGGCTGTCAAAATCGGTGCATGACGGGATGGAGCGTATCTTGTTCGAGAGGGGAGAATTTACGGCCTAAACAAGTAGATGAAATTAAATATATATATGATATGTACGGGGTGAGACCCGGGAGGCTAACGGCTTAAAACGGGAGACCTAGCTCCCTAATGCATGGGTCCCAGGCGAAGTGGACGGTGGTGATGAGGTGGACACCGCAGTACAACGTGGTTGGTGGTGGGCCGGTACCGTGTGTAGGCCCACGCCCACGGTGGGACTAAAAAACCAGCCATTTTTTTTTTACTTTACTTGTGTACACATCTCTCTACGTATTTGGACAAACTAATTAAATCTGCAAATTTACCAGCAGAAATCTACCTTTACACATACGCTTTATCTGTACGTATCTGCATTAGCGGTGTACAACCGCACCTACTTTGGGTATACAAATAATAATACGTTAAAAATAGTAAAATACCACTTGCGGCCCACCGCAAATCGCGTTTTTCCAGATTGCCTTGGAAACGTCCTGTCGCAGGGTTCACATGTCAACAATTAATCATGTTTACAAATCTGGCACGTATCAAATTAGTTGCATTTTGTAATTATCTATCGAATAGGATCGATGGATGTATATTGTATATACACACGATAATAATTACAACAATTACAAGGAGTCTGGATAAAGCTACAAAATATGTAGTACATATATGCTTGGTATCGTCCAGTCACACCCAACGTCTCGGTCACTGCTACTAATCTATACTCCTTTATAATGCACCTAAGCATTCTTTTCTATGTCCACTCCAAATAATGCACCCCACTAGAGATGGCCTAACCTTCATGCACCCAGCGAAACGTCCCCAGAAACTTGCCTCCATCAAAATTAACCTCTCAGATTTTTCCTCAGCTTTACTCACCCACATCCGATGGCCATTGTTTAATGTGTCTAACTCATCCCTGTGGCCCACAACGGATCTCCCCCCACCTCCAACATCATCTCAAGGAAAAGGAAACAAATATCCTGGAATTAAGAAAAAGGAAGCAAACGTTCTAGAAAAGGAAAAGACCATATATTACGTGCTGGGAAAAGGAATCCGGAAGACAGGGCACTATACTAGTCATTAGTAATTACCGTAATAAAATTGAGGCCACCACCTTGATTAATCCATCAGTTGCGTGGCTACACAAGATAATGAAAATAATATACTCTAACCGATTGGTAATTCAATTGATGTGTGGCATCAAGTTAATTGTTTGACTGAATGAACAGAAGTAGTTCAAATTCTTGCGTGTTATTCTTTGACAATACTACTAGGATCTATCAAGTAATCTCTTAATTGATTAAGCTAGTAATGTACCTTTCAAGCATATGCTCTAATCAATTTCCTCTACTTTAAAGAAAAACTAAAAATCGTCATGTGTTTGTATAGCGAAGAAATTAAAGAAGGGCCCAATGAGACAGAATATCTTGTCAGCTTGGAAGAGAGCAATAATATAACCCTTTCAAGCTAACTAAAGAGATAATGTTTGGTGCTGTGATGACTGGACCTTGCTGTACAATTGTCTAGCAGTCATGCATTTTTGCTATTCCTTCAACTGTGTTATTGTCCGCCGAATTATCGCGTGCACAGGAAACAAAAGTGCCTGCCAAATCACCTCTCGTTTTTCTCCGAGATGAAGCTAGCCTTCCTGCCAAATTACCTGACAAACCGAATAGCAAAATATATGAGTAATAATATATCTAACCCGTAGTTATTTCTGCAGAGAGAAGTGATTGTCTGAAACAAGGTAGGATATAGCCTGGATCTCGTAGTCGGCTGGGCAGCAGCAGTGGTGGAGGCGTAGAAGGAACGGGCAGTACACGTAGGATTCGATCACTACGTTGGTGAAAAGTTATTCATGGCATGGTTGAAACGGAAAATGGAGCCGGCCGAAAGAAAAACGGTGTGGTTTTGGAGGGGTAGGAGACAAGAATACACCGCAACAGCTGTAGGATGGGCCCCACCCGAGAGGGCGTAACAAGGAGGCTACTACAGAACGTGGCCGGCGTTTATCGCGGATCCCACCGAAACCCCAACCTCCATCCAAAATTCCTCTCACGCCAGCCAGCCAGGTAATACTTACCACCACGGCGCACACCACCCATGCATCATGCTTGCTCAAATGGAAAAAAACCACGCCACCACCCAATCACTCTCTAGCTTGGTTTTTACTCATGTGCTTAGTTAATTGACTCGGGATCATTGAGCCTATCATGCATATCCACCATTATTAATTCCTCCTCGTCTTCTTATGTATCCTCGTTTTCTTGTAAATCATGGAACTGACACATGCATGCATGGTAGATGCTCATGTTCCGGAAACTGGTGACCTTCGATTAAGATTTACCTCATCCAAAAATAACATGCTCTTAGTCTGTCGACAAAACAAGTTGTCATGTATCATACCTATATATTAAAGTTGGAAGAGTTCCTCGCCTGGAGCCTTTTGAGGCACGGCTCGGCTTGCGGCTTGAGTCAGCTCGAGCCGCGAGCCGAGCCGATTCGCCAAATCTCCTCAGAAAATAATAATAATAACGTTTAGATCTTTCTGATCATTTTTTACGAAAAGGAGGACCCAAATAAATGCCAAAAAAAGAGTATAATTACGTTTAGATCGTTTTTGCCGTTTTTTACGAAAAGGACCTTTCGTTTATCAAATAAATGAAAAATATATAATTATGCTTAGATCGTTTTTGCCTTTTTTTTTTTACGAAAATGACCTTTCGTTTATGTGAAATCACGGATCCTTCGTGAGAGAACCACGAATAAATACGAAAAAACTATTTTTTATATACATATAAAAATAATGACCATAACGTGGCACGTTCCGCAGACATCCCTAGTTATTATAGAGATACATCGCCATCTCTTGAATTCGAGTAAATCGTACTGTGAATTATGACCTTTTCTTCAATGCATGGGGATAACAATGTCTCTCAACATATATGGATGCCCTCTCTTCTGAGATACAGAAATATTAAAAAAACGGTATATTGTTACTTTCCAAATTAAGCGACGGTATAACGATTAACTGTTGGATAAATTCTCTTTCTGGGTGCATGAGACCTCCCGATGAGCTTTCCGGCCCAATCATCGATGAGGTGATCCTCACCCATAGCAGGCTCCCCCCAACTTGCCATCGACGGGTTCACCACGCCTCCCCCCCTCCTGGTTGTAGAGGGAGGAAGGGATGATGGTGGCCCGACAGTGGGCAACCGGAGAGGGAGGCATGGCAAGACGGTAGCGCATAGAATATTAGATTGGGCAGGGGTGGCCGGTGAGTGAGGAGGAGCTAGCGGCACGATGAGCTCGCCGTCGTCTGTAGGGGGGCGGTGGAGGAGGCGTGCGAAGCTGCGATCGTCGTCAGGAAAGATTGAGGGAGTATGCGCGAAGTGGTGGAGGTAGAGAGGGGTGAGGATAGATAAATGGTTGAATGCCGTACCATTTGGATAGCGTGATGTAACTGCTCTCTTTAATATAATATGTTCACATTTTCTTGATTCTTTTCTCGATCAATTTTTGTCTTGTTATCTACTCACAGCAACATATATAGCTCAAAAAGAGATGTGGTTCTAAATAAAACCGAGCGTGACGTTTAACTTGGTTATCAGGGCAGGGGTTGGGGTTTATGCCAGTTTTCCCTTGTCCTTGTTTCAATCTGCCATACCTGCGTTAAGATTCGTACTTTCAGAAAATGGTACATAACTACCCCATAGGCCGTAGGCCACATGCATGCACCTTATAATATACGCAAGGCTGGCTTAAATTAAGTCGTGAGAGTCCGAGAGAGTACAATACAACTCAAGAAATGGATCTACTAGCTAGACTAAAGTAACATTGTCTTTGATGGTTGGAGGCTTGGAGCAGCACATTCTGGTTGCCAGCCAGCCCATCATTAATCCCGGCAGGGCACTACTACTAATATTGGAGTACTATTAGTCATATGTGTGTAGGAGTAGTTCTATACCCTAATCATCAGTTATTGATCACTGACAAAGCAAAGTTAAAAAAGGGCGGATATATGCGTGTGTTGGTGTGGAATCTAATCTCATGTGCACCCAGGTGGTGCATGACCTCCTGCACTTGGTATTTCCGTGATTGTGCAGCGTGATCCATGTTAACTCGAGGTGATAATGATTGATGATGCCCTTGAGGGCATTATAAAAGTGGACCTCCAATTAGACCAATGATGGCCATGGATTACTAAGAGTGTGTTTGGTTGTTTATACCAAATAATGGTATAGGTATGAGATATTTCAATAAAAAAGTCATCTATATGTTTGGTTGGTTGAATGGAATTATCCTATCCTGAATGGTGGGATACAAATTTAAAGAATATTCCCTATAAATGCTGAATCATTACATTCACTCAAAATAATGGACCCAAATAGTACAAGACCATCCCATCCCATTCAACCTCATCCCACCAAACCAAACGCATCCTAAAGTAGCCATAAATTAAACAAGCCAGTAGTAGTACTTTAACTACCAACTCACCGAGGTTGGCAATGTTTACAAGGTTAATTCTAAAAATTAGGTGTCCAGTTCATTTTAAATGCTGTAGTGATTCAACTTTTATGTTGCCTTAGTTGTTTTAAAATGTTTTGCAATAGGAAGGAGTCGCAATTAAAAAAATTATAAGGCAACATTTGTATATAACTGTTGTATTATCTCATATAAATTGGTGGAACAATCGTCTGATCCATCGGAGTTCAGATGCCTGCTTGCATCCATTTTGTAATGGTATATGATGAACTGGACTAAAACTATTCTTCAGAAAATGGTAACAAAAATCTCCTTTGGAACATTGCTGGATTAAACCTAGAAACTATCAGTAATTGACGGGTTAGTCCCGGTTTTCCGATCCTTGCTTTTGAAGTGCCTCGATAACATAGAGAAAGAAGCACACTATAATTTGCACCCATCATGATGTTACGATCTCGGTGTGCAAGATCAAGCCGTTCACATGGTCCGCGCCGTTGGCGAGACGCGCAAGCCACATCCATATTTGTCGAAGCAAGCAGAATGTCATGATCTCATCTGAATCGTGAAGCCTCGAAGACAAACGCTTCCTTAGTTTTATTCAAGGTTCTTTCTGTAAAATGTAGGGCAATATACTCATCTTTTGTCAAGAAATTCCTCGTACCGGCAGAAATGCTAACGTGATCCGTCAGAATTTTGACATTTCAACTGACACTACTACAGAAAAACTTATATTAGACGTCTTAACACAGACAGTTTGATAAAACCGTCTATGATAATGAACATCACTGATGATTCTATAGTGAAACTGTCAGTGAGATAATGACAGACGGTTCTCTTCATGAACCGTCAGTCATATCATAGACGGTTTTAGTTAAAAACCGTCTGTGATAATATCACAGACGGATTTAAATGCAAACCGTTTCTGATAATTTAATATTTCAGACGGTTTTAAATAGAAACCGTCTGTGATATGACCTCAGAACCCTATATAACCATACCGATAGAGGTTCGTAGCGCAGATCGATCCATGCGTTTCGCCTCCCGCAAACCCTAGGCCCCCAGCAACCCACCTCCCTGGCATCCGTGACGGCGACAACGGCCACCTCCTCCTCCCGACCACCTCCTCCCCGGCGCAAGCGCGAAGTACTCCGTTCGCGAGCACCTCCTCCCCGGCATCCGTGAGTGCGACGACGATCACCTCCTCCTCCCCGGCGCACGCGCGAACTCCTCTGTCCGCGAGCACCTCCTCCCTGGCATCCGTGAGGGCGACGACGGCCACCTCCTCCTCTTCCTCCCCGGCGCGCACGTGAACTCCTCCGTCCGCGAGCACCTTCTCCCCGGCATCCGTGAGGTTACTAGTTAGGTATGGCTATGTGAGAATAAAATTCTGTGTGAAAGTTATTTGTAGCATGCTTTGGTTTGTACAATGTGTTTGTTACATCAGTGCAAATTTGTTTATCTATATATGCTTCTGCTATCTTTTTATGAAAAAATGAAAGCCACATGAATGATGTGTTTGATCACAATGACTGATAATGCTTTAGCTTTACATAGTATGATATATAATGATTTAATTTACATACTCTTAGAAATATTGATGCAAAGATGACTTCATTTACATACTCTGCCATTGCAAGTTCACTTTGTATACATGGTGCTTAAAATTGGAACTACAATCGTTTATTATATTTAAGTGTTGAATGTAATAATGTATATATAGTGCAATGCTAGCTTGATTTGCTAGGATGGTGTCAGTTGGGATTTGACTGAGAATAAGTATTACATTCTAGTAGATCGACGACATGGAAAAGCTATTAGAAGCTAAACAAAAACTTGAGGTGGAGATTGAACAACTGAAGGAAAAATCTGAGATAACAGAAAAGATTTATGAGATGAAATAAAAACTGAAAGATATAGATGATCGCTTGCAAGATAGCGAATCTCTTAACACGACACTTATTAGTAAGGACTACATGGCGAATGCAGAGCTGGAAGAAACTAAAGCTAAGCTTTTAGAGGTAATATGAAGGTTTCTAGTACTGAATTCGATGTGGTTACTATACTTCTCACAACAACATGATCTCTTTTAATTTGTAGGGACTGAGAGATATGACTGAAGATCAATCGATTATTGGTCTCAAACAAATCGGCACTTTACTGGAGTTGTGGAACTTCAGAGAGAACCGAGAAGCCTCTATTGCAGAAGCTATGTCACATATTATGGAAGGCATGAAAAAACTATAAGGTTTTCTTGTCTTGAGCTACGAAATAATGTGGTTTCTAGCTGAACACTTATTAATATTTGTGGTATATATCATATTTTATTAATGTATTGTTACCTGAACTATGAAATATTTTGTTATCATATTTGTGGTAAGGTCTTCTCGCCTTGAACTATGAAATAATGTTTCCCCCCTAACTCTCTTGGCAGAATGTAACAGTCTCAAAATTAATAAAGTGAAGAAAAGTAAATTAAAAATCCTTTGTGTGTTATTTCTAATTTTCTGAAATTTTCTGGAATTATTGGACATTCTTTTGGCTTTTCCTTAATAAAAGAAAGTGAATTAAAGAATATAGTAAAATGGTAAAAGTAAAAAGTAAAAATGCCAAGTCAACAAAAATCTACAAAAGTCATAACAAAAATCTTAAGGCTCTCCCTAGCCAGATTAAGTCAGTGGAAGAGTTGGACCAAATAAAATATAATTTAATCAAAGCAAATCATGTGAAAAGAAAATCAGGGCAAAAGGGTAAAAGAATTTTGTGGAATTCTCAGGAAGTTATCCTAAGTCAAGATTTTTACCCTGTCGACTTCAGCAGTACCAACCTCCTGTAAAAATATCAAAAATTTAATAATTCATTTTATAATTTTAAAAATTCAAAAACAGTGAAGAAATAAATTGGAAAATAGTAATGTCAGAATTATTAAAAATGAAATATGAGGAAATAAAATCTTAAATTTTACACAAGATTTAAAATACCATTTCAGACTCTTGTAAAAAGTTTTATAAAATATTAACTTTATTTCGATCACAAATTAAATGAAAAACAGAATTGGCTGAAAAGCAAAAGTTGCATTGTCAGAATTATGTAAAATTTTACACATAGAATAAAAATGTGAAAATTTTACTAAAATCTGTTAATAACCTTACCGACCTATGGTAAATTTTTTATAAAATTTGGAGTCTGTTTGACCCAAGAAATTTCCGTTTTCCTCCTATTCTGTCCCGAGCCTTCGCCCGAGTTCTTTTTTTATCTCGCTGACTTGTGGGCCCGGCTTGTCAGCCAGTCAAGCCCAGCTGACCTCGCTGCCATCTGGCCCCTGCGTGTCAGCCTCCATGCCGTCCTCTTCTCCCCCTCTCTCTGTTCTCTCGCGCCAGCTCGCCCAGCCCGACTCGATCCTCCTCGCCAGCTCGCGCCAACTGACCCCGAGCCCCGTATTTAAGCGTCGCATGTCGTCGCAGCTAGCCAACCCTTTCCGGCATTGCCTCATTTCACCGCCATTTCCGCTCGTCTCCCCCAACTCTGGCAAAAACCGAAGAAAGGGGAAAACCTCCATTTAGCCACTCCTCTCGATTCTAGCCCGAACCACCTCAGCCGAAGCCTCCTCACCTCACCAGGAACCTTTCTCCACCTTCAGTTTGAACCCTTCTTCTCCGACGAGCCCCCGCGTCGAGCTTCTTCCTCCGCCGTCGCTGCGCACGGTGAGAGCTCTGCCCCTTCATCCATTCTTCAAGATTATTGATGAAATCGAACCCTTGAGTCATGCAGATGCTCGTAGAGGTAAAGGTGGGCCTCGAGGATCGTTGCCGGCGCGTCGCCACCGCTCGGCCATGGCCGCCGCCGCCCTCGCACGGTGGCACGTCATCTCAGGCCATCTCCGGCCACTGCGCCACTACCTCCGAGTGCGCACGGACACCCTGAAGCCCATGGTGGAGCCCATTCCGCCTCTTAGGGCCTTCTCGCCGCGCGAAGCCGCCCGTAGCCGCGCACTCACGGTGGAACCTCCTTTCCTGGCCATCTCCGACCGCCGCGAGACCTCCCCTGGGTGCGCGTGAACGCGCTGGTGCTCGGAGTGGAACCCATTCCGTTGCTCCGGGCCAGTTCGCCGCCGGCGAGCTCGGCTTTGTCGCCCCCTACTCTGGATCACCGCCAAGCGGGCCCGAGCTGTCAGTCGCGTGCGCCAAGTGCTGAGATGCGTCGCTGATGTGCGGGCCCGGTCGGTCAGTCTCTTGCGCGGAGATGTGTCGGTGCCAAGCGGGCCCGCTTGTTTGGCCGCGCATGCCTCGCGATCATGGCGGCCAGCGTGTCAGACCACCGATGCACAGCGTCGCAAGCCAGCCGCCAATTGGGCTCGGCTTTGTCGGCGCCTCGGCCAAGAACCCAAAGAGGGAAAGCGTGTTTTCCCCGCGGAAACGTACTTTCCATTTTCGGCATATTTCTGATTTTCAGTATTTTACAAAACCTAGAATATTCAAACTTGAATATCTTTTGAACTAACTGTCCAAATTGTATGAAATAAATTTATAAATTCATGGTAAATCATGTAGATTCATAATATGCAAAAATATTTCAGAATTGAATTTTATTTGAATTTTTAATTTAAATTTAAAAAAGAGTTAGAAAAATGTCATACATGGAATTTTTGCAAATGACCACTAAATTTAGTAAAATAAATTTTGTTAGATTCCTTGTAACCTCAGGAACCAGATTATGTAAAAATACTTAGGGTTTGTTATAATAAAATTTAAGATGTTAAATATATGATAAATGGTACAATAATGATCCAAAAAAATTAAATCTTTCAGTTGCAAATAAAAACAAATAATTCATGCAATCATTTCTGAATTTGTGAAATTATTATATTTTAATATTTCCATCTGATTTCTTTTTGGCCTTATTAAATTTTGGTGTTTGTTATGTATCGCCATACGACGTATAGAATCCGACGAATCCGGTATATTCGACGAACAAGAGTTCTACGTCGAGGAAAATCAACAAGGCAAGCATTCCCCTTGATCATATTGATCCCAGTTTTATAAATGTTTTCATTAAATGTTTTGCTGCATATTTTATTTTATTAAAGTCTGCTATATTACGGGTAATGGTAGTCATACCAGTAGACTTATAGAACTTCCTTGATAAGTAGGAAATTATGAACCTTGATAACCCTAGAATGACGTAGACAATATGTGATGTCAATTTGGGTTACTCACATCTAGTGTCATGCTTAGCCATGCTTAAATAAAAGTAAAACTTCGACATGATTAAACATGTTGGACATGACATTTAAATAGGTATGACCTCTCTTTGTGGTTGGTATTTTGATCAAAAATAAAAAAAAACTATGGTTTAGATGCGGGCAATTATTGGCAATAGCCGGGAGTGCATGTCTTTGCACGTAGTGTAAGGGGAGATTATTGCCCGTGTCGAGTTAAGGACCGAACTATGCGTTATTTTCAGGCCAAGAATTATCATACAACCACAAGTGCTGGTATGGGACAGCTCTAACTTATTAAGTTATTTAAAACTGGCTTTGCACTTGGAAGGTTGGAGTAGTACGAGCTGTTTCTTAATGAATTGCTCGACGGGACGTCCACACCGAGGTGATCATGGATTAAACGTCTACCAATATAACGGTGTACGCCATACTGTGGGGAGTTCCATCATTTCAATGCTCTGAGTTGTTCCGCCACAGAATGGGTTTATCGTCGCCGTGCTAGTGTAAAGTCAGGATTAAATAATGTAACAGTTATAACATGACTCTCTGCGGCACACCAAAGGAAGTGTGCAAATATCGATTGCTCAAAGAGTCAGTCATGTCTTGTGGGGAAAGCTGTATACCTCTGCAGAGTGTAAAACTAATCGATTAGCTGCGCCCGCGGTAATGGGCACTTGGTTAAGTCATCACATAGTTAGCAGTTTTGTTTATTTTCATAAAATGCGGTTTCTACCGTGTGTCGGTGAACTCTACTGTGTGTCAGTAGAACTTGTTTTGGATAGGGTCTTTATACCCAGGTACTTGAGATTTATTTATGCTTACATTCTATTACCTTCATTATTAAATTGCTTTTACTTAAATTCCGTTTTGCAATCTATTATTCTGTATTTACCATTCAAACTGGCTTTATACAAAATTAACCATAATGCCTTTCCATTGGAATAACCTGCATGTATTATAGGATTTGCAAAAGTCTTGCGAGTACGTAAGTACTCAACTTGCCTATGTTGATGTTTTTAGGTGAAGAATCAGATTACCCCGACGATGTAGGGAAACGCGGTATGCTACGCTAGCACGAAAAAAAAACTACCGCAAGAACCGTAAAGCTACTCGCAAGAAGAGGATCATAGATAAGATTACCACTAGACGCCGCATTCATGAATCCTTCGCGTCGATGTAGTGGTTCGTCCTCGCAGCAGATCGTTGCGTCGATGTAGTGGATCGTCCTCGCCTCGCCGTGGATCGTCCTCCCACACCGCAGCCGCAGCAGCGTCACACCGCAGAGTCCACACGCCCGAGAGATGGAACGCCAGGCGTCGTGTGCAAGCACCTAGTCGCTCGGCGAGGCGCGAGAGGAGGAGGCTAGGGTTTCAAGTGAATCAAACCTAAACCGTGGAAAGCACACTCGCGCCTCCTCCTCCCCTCCTTATATAGCCACGAGATGAAACCCTAAACCAGGGCCCACCAAAGATGCTAAGCCCACGAGGTTCATTAATTACGGATCCAATCCAAATTAATGCGTCCCACCCATTAAGTGTGTGACCTGCAGGTTCACATACGTTTGGACATGGATTCGAAAACTCCTTTTCAATCCAATAGTTGGTAGTGGCTTCTTGCAAAGTATGCCAACTCCCAAACATACCGTGATCAAATCGAATGTAACCTATCAAAAGAACTCATGTAATAATCCCTTTGCCAAGTATATAAAGATTGATCTCAAGGCGAGAAGCATGTCATCCTTTGATGATTCAATCCATCTCTCGTATCCGTGATATATTAATAAGTTGTGATTGACTCTCAATCACGGCATGGCCATGCACTTTCTTAATCATATCACACGAGTGGCCTTGTCATATATCTCCGTTTCATTGGAGTGGCAAATTCCATCTTGATCGCTCACTTCCTCTCGCACGTTTCATAGTAAACATGAAAGCTACCTTTATAACTATCCGGTTAGGAAGTAGTGTTTGATAGCCCCAAGGAAAACTATTACACATGTAGGGAATATGACAATCTCAGTCTAAGGATCATACATCTTCTAGGTATGAGATACACTGATGACACATAAGAATGAAACATTCTCGCAGTTGTCCCATAGCGGGTCTATCTAACCCATGTTCTTCAACATGGTCCACAATGTAGAGATGATATCTCCATATCCCATGATCTATGAAGCATGATCATCGATCACTACATGTGCTGATCTATTCATCGTAGTCCTATACGATGATATCCGATCAGAGATATTTATCGAATTACATCATTAAGTAAAGAGCTTCATAATCAAGTCACATACTTGTTGATCAATACAATGATATACATTCATTGGACCAATAATCATATTATTATTCATAAACATAGTCATGTTACAATCATCTAAATGATTGCCTCAAGGGCATAACACTAACAGACGACTCATACGTTGATACAGGATTCGGCGAATTTAACGATGAATTTTTCTAAGGTTTTTCCCTTTTTAGTTGCCTATGGAACAATGGGTTAAAAGGCATACTACAAGAAGTTGTCTCCACTGCAGTTTTACTTTTGGTATTGTAAAAATACTATTTAACCTTACTTCCGTTGTGTAATAAAGTTTGTGTATGACTGTGATATCAATTTGTATTTGTGCGTACTAGCTACTGATCATGGGACTAGTACGGTATGCACATGGTACCCATTATTTGTATTCGTTATCAAAAATAGGGGCCTCACACAGAACTTCCATGATTAGTATCTGATGTTCGAAATTTTATTCTCCTTAGATATTTATGCAATGACATTTACAAGGCACAACAAATTATAGATTTTGCAATTCAATATCAAAATATCCTAGATGCATTGAGACAATAGCTTGCCTGATGAGAGGGTTATAAATATCTCTGTGGTACTCTAGATGCAATTGCTTGTGTTTGATTTTGGATTTTCTGAATTTTCTTGTTCTTTTTGGAATTTTTCCCTAAAAGAAAAGTCTTTTATGTTGAAATGGTAAAAAGGTAAAAGTAAAAAGGTAAAAACAAAATATCAGAAAAAATCTACAAAAAATTATATTAAAATATTATAAATCTCCATAACTCCTTTTATGCAGTCAAAGGCGATATGAACACATTAATTAATGACAAGAAATAGGAATTAATGGAATTTGACTGAAAATAGTAGCATGTCAGATTTTTATAAAACTCTACAGAGTTTATCTCAAGTTGAAATTTTTATCATGCCTTCCAAAGAGAAATTTTAATCATTATTAAAAATATCAAAAATTAATATTCAAATTTAGAGCCTTTTAAAATTTAAAAACTAGAAAATCTAGAAATTGCAATGCCAGATTTATTAGAAAATAAATATACAAAATATAAAACTGAAATTTTTACACAAGATCACTTTGATCATGAAAAACCTTTACAAAAAATTTACAAAAATTTCTAACCTTATTTAAATCTTCAGTTAAATGAAAAACATAAAAGATTGAATTGGACAGAACAGCTTGTCAGAATTTTTACACAAAGTATTTCGACTTGAAATTTTTACTGGATAGCAAACATTATCTAGTATTCACATAAAAAAATTTCAAATTTTTTTGACACAATTTGAAAGCCCAAATTAATGAGCTAAGGCCCTGCTGTCCAGAGGCAGTGAACTAGAGTCTTCTAGCCGCCACTTATGTGTGGGCCCGGCTGCTGTTGGACCCGTCGACCAGGGGAGTGAACCCATCTCTCTCCCTATCTTGCCGACTGCCAGGTGGCCCCCATGCCCCACACGTCAGTCCCCTCTTTCCCTCTCCTCCCCTCTCCATTCTTCTCTCGGTAGAGCACGGCCGCACCGCCTCAAAGCGTTGTCACTTGCCAATTCCAGCCACTCCGCAATCTAGAAAATCGAGGCCCAGGACACGTTGTCACTGACACAACACTGCCACGGAGCCATCTCAACCAGCGTGCCCCATACTCTGCGCTGAGAAAACCCATTGCCGCCTTGATCGACCGTCGCTTGTGTTCCGCATCCAAACACTATCGCGGCAAGGAAACGTTGAGTGTTTCGCTTCCACGGCAGAGGGAACCCGCGCGAGGCTTCGGTCACCAATCAAACCCCCGTCGTATTTGCCTATGCCTCTGCCACGGCACGACATCTCCATGAAATTCGCTGCCATGGTATGGCTCCGGCGCTGCAAAAACCCAGCCAAGAGACTTCGTCGTTCTAACCCTGTGCAACCGCCTCCATGTGCCTATTTAAGCAAGGCTGAATGCTCCTAAAGCCTCATAGCTTCCTCCACCCCGTGCCAGAGTACCCACATTTGCACGAGATTTCTCACTTCGGCCACCCACTCGCCGTCACGCTCCACGGCCTAAAGTCCCGAGCCCATCCACCGTAACCCAGTTCACCACGCCCGAAGCATCTCTACCCGCGAACAAACCAAAATCCCTATCCAATTTGGCTTCTGGTAACCTATAACTCCGCCACCGCTGTAGCCTTTCTTTTTCACAATCGGCAACCGCCGACAGCCCTGTACGAGTCTCCATCACCGTGGTAAGCTACTAAGACTGAACCTCGAAAGTTCAATGAAGCTCAACTGACACTTCACTGCGCCTGTGTTAGCCCTTGTCGCTGACACTGCGATCACCACCGGCATGCGTCGTCGCGGGCACAGCTTCACCCATTCGCAACACATGCCAAATGGTTAGCTCTATGCAAAAACTAATCAAGAGAGTGAGCTAGAGTGAACCGGATTGAGTTCATCAACACATGATGAAGCCCAAGCTAAATGACTCAACCCCTCTTAATAGTACGACACCCTAACTAGTAACCCGGTCTCCCATCCAAACACCGAGACTGGTAAAAGACTAGGAACACATACTTAGCCCTAGCTAGTTATACCTTTGCCTTTAACGATCCACTTGGAAATTCTATGATATCCAATCATCTTTTCTCCAGGATCGAATCTTCTTCTTCTTGTTCATCAATACACGATGAACCTTCTCTAGCCCTTCTCTTTACTTCGGGATCACTCTTGAAGCTCATCAACACATGATGACTTCTCGTTCCCGATTCTTTTATTTATCTTGGACTCAACCTACTTCACAACTCATGAAAGATTGTTAGTCCAACAAACACGATTGTCTCAATCATCATTTGCACTCCATTAACACATAATGGATGCCTCCAAGATCGATTGAGCACAACCCAAATCAATTTGAATGATTTAAAGGTGTCTTGAGTACTTTGATGCAACTAATGCTTCATTATACTTAAGAACTTTTCGCTTGTCTTTAATCAACAAGGAACACCATCAACACATGATGAAGCATTCTTTAATTTGATTAAAAGACAACCGAACTCAATTTAGATTTTATTTAAATTAACATGAGTATATATAACTACACAAGTTTCATATACTCAATATGATGGTTCGTAATGATCCAAATATGGTTGAGTGATAGAAAGGGATCAATACATTTAGACCATAAACTATAGAACAAACTCCATTAAGTATGTGCATATAACCAATTGAATATGGAATCAATATGCACATAATCAATCTTAGATTGCATATGAGTTTATCCTATATTAACATGAGTATACTACAACTACACAAGTTATATATACTCAAAAGATTGTTTCAAAGTCTTGATCCTTTATATTATATGGCAAGAGGACATGGATCAATACAATTGAAACATCAAGTTAAATTATCAACTCCCTATAGATGTGTGCATTCATGTATGTATAGATTTGGAAACATAATGCACTTATTTAGACTAAGGAAGTGGAAGAGTTCATCTTTTAACTTAAATCATAAGTATGCATTAAGATAATAGAGTGAATACGAGTGCATACCTTGGGTTTTCTATTTTCCATCCAAATTTGAGACTAATAAGAATAAAGCTCAATAATCATGTTAGCCTTATGATGATTAGATTTGTCTTTAAACAATGATTAAACATTAATATAAAACCAATCACCAAAACTAATGGAGCTTGAACTTACACTGTGTAAATTTGAAATTCAAATTCAAAGGGAAGGTTTACAATATGCTATACACAAAAAAATTTCAATTGAATTCCGATTTGAATAAGACCAGTTTTATTAGAATCCTTAGGCCATAAACAACTCAAATATGCAAAAATATTTAAATTTCAACTTTTTAGGTCTTTTTCTAATATAGGTTGGTTTCAATGTGTTGATTATTCAAATGTGCATAACTTGAACAAAAGAGCTCCAAATTGAATGCAATCAATTCCTATGTGTCATGAAGACAGCAAACTACCTAGATATACAAAAATACTTAGGGTGAACTATTGAGTTTATACATGTTATACCATATGGTAACTTTATGTCTTATTAATATTAATCCAAATAATTTTAACCTCTTGAATTCAAAATTATACATATAAGTATATATAATTTTGTCCTCTTGAATTTATAAAATAAGAATAAGTAATCTATAGAAAACAAGAAATCTTAACGTAACTTAACCTAAGACTACTAGTGATAAACAAGAATTAAAAAATAGACTAAAATGCGAGTACCTAAAATCATAAAACCCTAACCTTAAAACCACACATGTTTTTTATAGCAAGTTTTTATTTGAATTTCTATCTGTATTCTTTTTTCCCTTATTAAAGTTTATTATTTGCTATGTTTCCATTAAACAACGTGTAGAACCCAATGTCACTGATTCTGCTATCGACGACCTCGACTTAGAGTTCGACGACAATTAGCAAGGCAAGCACCCCCTTTGACCATGTTGATCCCAACATTTTGAAATTGTTTTATTAAATTTTTTATGTATGCGCAATGTTTTATAAACTCTGCTATATTTTGGGTTATGGTAGAAATATTTCTTAATTGGTGGGATTTCCTTAATTAATCTTGACATGTGAACCTTGGTAACCCTAGAATATGGATGGACACATGATAATGTCAAAATGGGTATACACGATTATTACATGCATTGGATTAGTATGCTTTAGAAATGGGTACACGAATGGTTGGTTATACTATTCATGATGAAAATAAATGATGGATATGATGGATGATGTGATCAATGGTATTTTAATAAAAATGAAATTAAAACTATGGTTTTGACGTGGACAAGTATTGGCAATAGCCGGAAGTGCATGTGACTTGCACGTAGATAGGAGACCTCTCGCCCGGGTCGTATTAAGGACCGAACATAGTGTTTGTTAAATCCAAGAATTACCGTACAACCACAAGGCTGGTATGGGACGGCCTTAACCTGTTAATTTGTGTAGAACTAGTTTTGCACATTGGAAGGCTTTAATAGTACGGGCTTTTTGGACTGATTGCTCAAAGGGACATCCACACCGAGGTGATTATAGAACAAGCATTTACCGATACAACGGTGTACGCCGTGCTATAGGGAGAAGTGGGACAATGGGGTGTATAACCATTTATCGTAAAGTGATTGTACAAATATCTTCTGCCATCATAGTATAGGTTTGTCATCACCAAGTTGGTGCAAAGTTAGGGCTATGTAATGTAACGGTTAGGAGTGAAAACGGGTCGGATACGGACGGATATTGCTCTTCCCGTATCCTAACCCATATTTTTTTCCGGATTCGAAACCGGATACGGGCTAACCGGATACGGATACGGATTCGGGTTATTCGGGATACGGATACGGAACGGATATGTGATGGATTCAGATCGGAAACAGATAAAGATATACGGATAATGCACGCATATATAGAGTAATATATATTGAATTAAAACCATACGAGTACAAGACTATAGTAACAAATTATATATCAATTAAATTCAACAAACATCATAAAAAGAATATGCTATTTGAGGATCAATAGAACCTACTAATTGTTAATATAAATGGGCTGAAATGGAAAAAAATGATGAAAATGGGCTGGGCCTTGCTGATATCCGAATAGGAAAATCCGAATATCCGATCTGATATCCGAATAGGAAAAATCCGAATATCCGGATCTCGTCCTGTATTTACCGGATATTGGATGCTCCGGATCCGATCCCGAATTCGGATTCAAGTATCCGGATCCGGTCCTGGATCCGACCGGATAGTAAAATTCGGTCCCGACCGGATCCGGTCCCGAATCGGGTGGGAGATATCTGACCCGTTTTCATCCCTAGTAACGGTTATGTTATGATCTCCTTACCGACACACCAACGGAAGTGTATTATTGGCCTGGCAAAAGGGATTGATCATTTCTTGTGGGTAAAGCTGTACACCTCCGCAGAGCATAAAACTTTTCGAAAAGTCATTCTCGCGGTCATGGGAGTCTTGGTGCGCTAGCACTAGTTACATGTTTTATTATTTTCAAAAATGATTGGTTTCATCTGCTTTGCCATGTGTTGGCAAAGTCTGGTTTATGCTATGTGTTGGCAGGAAATAGTTCATTGTATTGATCACGTCACGAAGGTCTGTAAATTGCCATATTTATGCTTACATACTTGTTAATTTATTTACCTGTCAAACTGCTTTTACGGAAATTCCGTTTGCAATCTATTATTCAGTATTTATAATTCAACTTGTCTTTATGCAAAATATCCGCAGTAGACTTTCTCTTGATACAAGCCTGCATATATTGTAGGTTTTGCAAAAGTCTTGCGAGTACGTAAAGTACTCAACTTGCTATTATTGTTCTTTTTAGGTGAAGAAACAGAATTCCCCGATGAAACTTACTTTGACGCAGGAAATGAGGATGTTAACGACGAGCTTTTCTAGGATTTACCTTGTCAATTACCTGTGGGAATAATGGGTTAAAGGCAAACTACAAGATAAAAATGTTTCCGCTGCAAGGTTTATTTTGGGTTTGTAAGAACTGCTTCCGCTATCGAATGTAATATTATGTGTATGGATGTGTTATCAATTTGTGAATGTGAGAACTAACCACTAACCATGAGACTAGTACTGTATGCACATGGAATCCATTATTAGTATTTAATATCAAAAATAGGGGTCTTACATAAAGTGATCCGTCCAATTTTGATAGTTCAACTGAGTAGCGAGTAGGGATGCTGGAAGGGAAAGGTAAAAAATTAATAAGAAAAAGTGTATTATTAATTTGAGGTTGATTGACCATGATACATCAAGGTGTTGCCAAATGGTACTCCTCTCTTCATTGTATCTTCTCTCCCCTTTTCCACCCTTTCTCCTCTAATACAAAATTTTTTGACTTTTAGATGAATTCAATCGAAAATTTCAACTAAAAAAATTCAGCTCAAAATTTTTTTGGTTCAAAAACTTTTTATTCATAAACTTTCAAAAATGGTTAAAATACTTCCCATTTAAAAACATGAGGGGAATTTGGGAAAAAAATGAGTTTGAGGAGAAGAGAGTGGGAGGAAAGGGGATGAAGAGGATGCCATCAAGTGTTGTTACAAGAGAGCTTTTGAGAGAGAAGGGAAGTGGGGAAAGGAATAAGCTACAACCACATGTCACACGAGAGGGCATACTCACCAAACAATTGATGAAGACACCCTCGGATTAGCAATTCCGATAAACAATATGGATAGCTAGCCCATCCGTTCGTAAAACCATCTAAAAAAAGGATATGTATGTTACAATTTTTCAACATGTGACAAGGGATAAAAAAATCAGAGGTAGCCTCTAAAGTCTGATCTCCTTAATTTTGAAATTTCTAAAACTGGCAACCTGTATGTTGCTGTAGTAAAATCAGTTAACAAGCAAGAGTATGAAATTTCTTGTCAGTCAATTTAAAAGGCTTTATCCTATAATAGATGGAAGACCAATTTAAAATACTTAGTTTTTTTGTGATTACGGACCCAAATAGCAGTATTGAGGGGCTTTGGTGGGCCCTGAAGGAGGCTTAGCCGAAGCCCAGAAGATAGGAAACGAGTAAAAGAAGATTTGTATATATATAGTGCTCAGTTACAAGTGTTATAACCCTCCAAATGGTGCCTAGAGTGGTCAATTTATAGTGCCCATGGGGGTTGGTTGATTATCGAAATAGCCCTCTAAAGTGCTACAATGCCAAAGGTAACTCGGTCATTTTCCCTCTAGTCCCCACATGTCACTACTCCTACTCCTTATTGGGTGGAGCAGAGCCGGCTAGTCCTTGGGTGTGGTCTATGAACCGAGCTAGATCTAGCGGTGATGGCCACCTGGAGGCTTAGATACGACGGTTGCCGGATCCGATGTCTTGATTTGTGTCTTATGTGGTTGAAGAGCTGGACGGTAAGGGCCACCCTTAGTCCTTCACAACAATAGCCTCTCAAGCGAAGGCCGAACCCATGCATTTGCTAGAGGATTTTGCCCACTCCATCCACTTCAGCCTAGTATCTACGAGCGTCAACGCACTCTTTACAAGCTTGCAAACCACCAAGCCTTAAGCCGCGTGTGGGCCAACTGCCATGGGCTTGGCCCAATCAAGCTTTTGTGCATGTGCATGTTATTGCTGGATCACCGTGCACTATGGCCAGGAGCATGGTGATCCACATCGTGCTTTTCGCCCACATAGGGCGTATCCCCGCCGCTCCGCGTGTCATGTGTTGACCATCAAGCTGTCGCGAGGGATGTGAATCGGCATGGGAGTGCGAGTAGACCCTAGCAGTCGTATCCATGTCTTTTCACTCCTAATTAGTTGCGTCACCTCGCATTTGCGTCGTTTCACATTCGCAGCTAGAAATCTGGGACTAGGATGAAGACAGGCACACACTTTCTCCCTTTCCCTTCCACTTTCCTCTCGCTTGTCACTTCATTGCGCTTCTTGGGGTTCCAGTGAATCGGCTTTCTCCCTAACATTGGTCCTTTGCCACCATCGGAGGCGTTCAAGCTCGTTGCCGCCACCATTGGTCTAGATGGGATGACGAAGCGTGAGCACCCCGAATCATGGACCTCTAGGGACAGCTACCACGACTCCAATTGTGGTCTTCTAGGGATGAGCACATCGACCTGAATGTGCCACAGTTTCATACAAGTCAATCATATACCTATGGGCTCTCTCCCCGCCCCAGACGCTCCGACACCAGGCCTCCCCTAGCTACAAGGGCACAAGGGGCTCTAATCTGGCGACCACGACTGGCGAGCTTAGCTCTAGTGTAGTTTTAGTGCAAGGCGCCGACTCGGCCTCTGGCATCGTGGCGAGGAAGAGATGAAAGGGGCTAGAGAATGGGGTCCTCGTGAACCGCCTTAAGAAGTCATCGTTGACCTAGGGCTTCCTCAAGGGCCTCATTCGTGATCAAAAGGTGGCACACACCAACTTGGTGTGTTAGCCTGGTGACGATGAGGAGGAGCTGCATCCGACTGGCCATCTTCAAGTGGGCTATGCGGTTGGAATCCGCTAGGGCGATGACCTCTTGTTCACCGTTCTACATGATGCTCAGCCCCAACCAAAGAAGCTAGTCAACAGGGAGTACAACAACTTTGCTAGCATCAACTTCTAGGCCTGTTTGACGAGGTTGAGTGACTTCCTCACCAATTCCACCCATACGAAGTGGGATTCGAACTAGGTGAGAAGAAGGTTTTACCAATACTGCCCAAAGGAGTAGGGGCTCCAATGGTCCAGGCAGGACATAGATTCCATCTTGTCTCCTTCAATCAGACTGCCCAATCACCAACGAGTGAGGGGCCATATATGAGGGATTGGTTGGAAGTGGGTGGATGGGGAGTAGGCCATGCGTCACATCCATAAGCATCCTTGGTATCGCTTGATGAGGTCTTGAGCATTTGAGGCGTCTGCGGGCCAGAAGAAGCCTTGGCGGAAGGCTTTCGACACCACAGCCCTGGGGCCAAGTGTGAACCACACAAACCCTGGTGGATCTCCATGAGGAGCTGTGGGCCTTTGCAGCAAGAGATGCACCTCAAGAAGGGTGCACACACACCATTTGTACATGCCTTCAACGATATCGAAGTTGTAGGCACGTTGGCGAAGCCTCTTGAGCTCGCCTATATTGTTTGGCTCGTCATAATATTTTAGAAAATTTATGATGGGCTCCCACTAATTCTCTTTGTGGTCTATGCACAGAACCCAGGCAATTGTGTCGTCGGAGGGCGAGATTGATGCGCCTGCAAGTACTTCGAGGAACACGTCGGCAGGGGCTCCTTGCCCAAGCTAGCAACCTTGTAGGGCATTTGCCTCCATGTTATCTACCCATGGGATGGTTTTGATTGTTACACCCAGAAAGTGGCATTCCAAGGCCTAAACGATGAAGAGGTACTTAATGAGCTCAAGGTTGCTGGTCTGGTATGACATGTCTATGTGGCTAGCCACAAGATGGGAATCACTCTTTACAATCACCCTTCATGCCCCCAAGGGCCTTTGCTTTGTGTAGGCCAAAAAGAAGACATTCATATTCGGTGGTGTTGTTTGTCGTTTGAAGCTCCAGCTTTGCTGCATACGCGATTTCGCTCTCTTGGGGTCGTGATGATGATACTAACCCCTGCTCTCGAGGCGCACCAAGCGCCGTCGGAGTACATGACCCATGTAGGCTTGACCAGATCCCCCAGAGGTGCACGGGGCAACGACGTCCATTCAGCAACGAAGTCAGCCAAGACCTAGAACGTGATCACCATGCACAAAACGTATGTGATGGAGAAGGGGGCTAGCTCTATGGCCCATTTTCCTATGTGACCCATGGCTTCCTTGTTTGTCATCATTTCTACCAAAGGACATGATGAAGGCACGAAAATTTGGTGCGCCAAGCAATAATGACAAAGCTTTCATGAAGCCATGAGGAGAGTATAGTCCAGTTTGTCAAGCTCGGTGTATCGGACCTTCACTCCTTGTAGGGCCTCAGAGACATGTATACCGGGTGTTGCTTTCTGTCCTCTTCCATCATAAGGATGATGCTGACGAACGTCATGGTATCTACGAGGAACAAGAGCAAAGTGGCCTCTAGTCGAGGGCACACGAGCTGCATGAGGTGTGCGAGGTATGCCTTGAGATTGTCAAAGGCTTGTAGGCATTCTTGGTTCCACTCAAAACCACTTGAGCCCCACAGCATTTTGAAAAAGGCAGTCCTTTCTCGACGGCTTTAGATAGGAAGCGACTTAGGGCCGTGAGACGGTCCATAAGCCTATGGATTTCCTTCATGGTTTTTGGAGAATGCATGTCCAAGATGGCAGAGATTTTGTCGAGGTTGGCTTTGATTCGCCTCTTGGAAATGAGGAATCCCAATAACTTCCCTATACGAACCCAAAGACACAGTTCTCTAGGTTGAGTTTGACACCCATGCAATGGAGGTTGTCGAAGGTCTCCTGCAAATTGGCCATGTGTGAAGCCTCCAAGAGGCTCTTGAAAACCACATTGCCCACGTAGGCTTGATGTTTTGCCCGATCTGCGAGGCCGGGACTTGGTTGATCAGGTGGGTAAAGGTAGCCTTCATGTTCTTCAATCCAAAGGGCATCTAGGGAAGCAGAAAGTGCCCAAGGGTGTTATGAAGCTCGTCTTATCCTCGTCCTCTTTAGCCATCTAGACTTGGTGGTAGCCAGAGTAGGAATATGGTAAACTCATTATCTCGCAATTTGACGTGGAGTCAACGAGATGGTTGAAGCGGGAGATGGGAAGTTGTCCTTTGGGCATATCTTATTGCGGTTTGTAAAGTCGACGCACATACACCACCCCCAATTAGCCTTCCTCACAAGTACCAGATGGACAAGCCAGTTCGGGTGCATAACCTTGTGAATGACCTTCGTGTTCAAAAGATTTTGGACTTTAGTCTTGGGTGCTTCTTGTAGATCTATGGATATCCTCCACGGATTCTGTTTGAGTGATTTAGAGTTTGGTCAAATGACCAACTTGTGCTTGATGATGGATCAGTCGGCACCCATGAGGTCCTCTGGGGACTAGGTGAGCACATCCATCTGCTTTGCAGTAGAGGACTTCGAGTAGCAGTTACTTTGTTTCTGCGCTCATGTTTTTTTCCCAACGGGGTCTCGCTTGGTTGGGTCCCCTCCACTAGAGGTATGCTCTTCATTTTCTCCTAATGTTGGGTTTTGGCGTCTAGCCGAAGGGGAGATGCTTCGACACCCCCCGATGGGCCACATGTTACGTTGTGCACCTTCTGTTGCGGAACCCTCGGTCCTACTTCAATCTGTCAAACTAGGTCTTGGTCTTTGTGAATGGTGCTTACTCCCACCGGACCATGCACAAGTAGTTGTGATGGGGTAGTGCCCTGATGGTGTTCACGGTTGCCCTTCCCAAGATGGAATTGTAAGGGTACGGAAGGTCGACCACATCGAACGTGATGACTTCTATGTGGGCCCACTATCCACCCTCGAAGGTGACTTTTAGCTCTATCTACCCTTTGGTGGGCCCACGGGCTTGCCCACGAAGCCTTGTAGTGGAATTCTCCGGGGGGTTGGGGGGAAGGGACTTGAGCCTATCGCGTGGGTATCACCATTTGGTCGAAAAGCATATGCGAACAGCAAGTCCATGGAGCTCCCCTTCCAGGAACACTTGGCAGACTTCGCATCCCGCGATATTTGTCGTGATGACCAGAGGGTCTTAGTGCAGGTCGAAGGTCTCAGCTCTGGTGCCTCCCTCCACTAGGGGCACCAAAGGTGCTAACGTGATGAGGGCAGGCACAATGAGGGCCGCACGGAGGTCTTGGAGTTCCCACATAGCCTGCTGTAGGTCTGCTAGCCCTTACCGTAGGGCTTTGTATATCGCTATTGCGCCTTTTGGGCTTGCAATTGGTTGTGACGTGGGAGCATGGATGATGATCGCCAAGGTGTTAGGTGGCCAAGTGATGAGGGTGACTCCCTAGGATGCTTTGCTGGAATCATCTAATACGTCGTCTCCAGTGGGGCTGGTCCTTAATGGCAATGTGCTAGGGTCAGTGGGTGTGATCCTTTCGGCTCCTGGGACCGCATTGTAGTCCGGTCGCCTCTCATGAGTATAGCGTCCATAGACACATCCCTTTCTTCATCGGGGCGGATGCTTGTTTCCTTTTCGAGGTGGTCGTGCGCTTGCATCGTGTCGCTGGAGACTTTGCCTTGGCAATGGCTTAGGCCTTAGACTTGGTATGGCATGCCATCACTTTCAACTTATCCCTTGAAGCCATGGCTGCTTTCTTTTTTTGGTGCCATGAGCTTTGTCGAAGCCTCTAGCTTCCTTCAGAGTTGTCTGCCTTCACGCCACTCACCACCCCACAGACAGTGCCAACTATTATGGTTATAGAGCCAAACAATAGTAGTGAGGGGCTTTGATGGCCCCGAAGGGGGCTTAGCCAAATCCTGGAAGATAGAGGATGAATAAAGGAGACTTGTATATATGGCCCTCAGTTACAAGTATTCAAACCTTCTAAAAGTGCTACAATGCCGGGGTAACTCGGTCCTTTTACCCCCTTTGCCAACGTGTCACTACACTCCTACTCCTTGTTGTGTGGGGGCCGACTAGTCCTTGGGCGCGGTCTATGGACTGAGCTAGATGTGGTGATGATGGGAGCTTGGAGGCCTAGATACGACGGTTGCTAGATGGGGTGTCTTGATTCGTGGGATAGGGTATCTCGGTTCGAGTCTATGTGGCCGAAGAGCTAGACGGTGGGGACCACCCCACGACAAGTTCCTCTTCCGATAGATGCCATAATACACATTTACTATACCCTGAGTAAATAGTTAGGAGGTAGCTATCTTGATTCTTGCCGAAATGGTGCTGAAAACAGCTACAGCTTGGATGCTACATCAGTTCGTGAAGCATCATTTACCAGTTGTAACAGCAACGCAGACATGTACTATAATACGACATCTAAAATAATTGTTTCGGTTTAGTTGTTGTCTAGGTTAATCATGTACAAGATACTGGATGAAATAAACTAGAGAACCATACAGTCCATACCTAGCGTGAAGCTGTTATTCTCCAAACAATTGTTATGATCGATCTGATCGATGATACATGCACAAATATTAATAAATACTATATTTCTATCAACAAAGTCAAGCATCTTCGATCTCCATGTATATATGGCCCACTCTCAGTTCAGTCGTAGAAATATGATGAGCCTTGAGGCCCTTGACGACCTGACGCTGTTCCCGCTATCGCACGGCTCTTTTCAACCATCAAGAATTTTGAAATGCTAGTCAAGGTTCAAAATCTCGCCAAATTTTTGCGAGATCTCGGTTTTCGGACGTGTACGAGATTTGAAATGCCGGCCGAATTGAAAAAAAAATAAAAAATTTAAATTGCTACAGTAATCTCGGGAAATCTCGGCGAGATCTCGCCATTTTTTACCATAATTTGATGTTTGACCACCGGATTTGACCGAAAATTGATCAATAACCCTTAAGAAAGTCATCTTCTATGAAAATTTGTTGAAAAACCGAATTTTTGAGATATTTTTTAAAAACTTCAGAAACACTATCAGATTTTTATAAAATTGTATGTGATTTATATTGATCTAAAAATTTTATTTTACTATTATAATAAGTGCAGGATCATACATAAAAATTTTTAAAATAATTTAACTTAATTTGTTATCTTTAAAAAATCAAAAACTGAATAATCATAATTGTGACAGTAACATTGTCAGAATATTATAAATTTTCTTGTGTGTGATAATGACCCAAAATTTTTATGAGAGCTTAATAATTGAATCATTACAATTATATAAATTTTTAAAAAAATCTATTTATGTATGGAACTTCATTTGTTATATTTCAAAAATAAAAAACAGAAAGAACATAAATGGTACACTGTACTTGTAAGAATTTTATAAATTCACTGGAGTGTGATAATGATTCAAAAATTTCATGAGATATTAATAATTTCCTTATAACCATTATGCAAAATTTTAAAAAAATTAAACATTTTTTTGTTGCTAAAGCAAATCTATGTGTTGATCATTAGGCTTTTGTGAGGACGTAGCACTCTCAGAATTTTTGGAACTTCTTGAAGCTTGATCATCAGATAAAATTTTTATAAAAATATTGATGATAAATCAGTACCATCCACAAAAATTTTCAAAATTTTCTAACATGGTTTGTACCATTTTTCATTTGATTGAAATTTACCGGTAAAGCTTTTACCAGCACAGTAGCACTGTCCGATTTTTTAAAAATTCATCAAGATTGATCATCATTTGAAAATTTTATGGAAATATTAGTGATTCATCAAAACCATGCACAAAAAATTTCAAAAGTTTCTAACGTGGTTTGTTTTATTTTTCATTCGGTTCAAACTTGTCGGTCAACGTTTTATCGTGACAGTAGCAATGTTTGAATTTTTAAAAATTCCTCAGATCTGACAATCATCTGAAATTTTTATGGGAACATCACGGATATGTCAGGAACCTACAAAAAAATTCAAAAATTTTCAACGTCGTTTGATCTATTTTTCGTTTAGTTCAATTTTTCCGAGATCCCGGTTTCGGTTTTCTAGTAGAAAAAATCCGGATTTGAATGTTTGTTTTTGTATTTCGTTTGAGATTTGACCGAAATTTTTAAATCTCGTTGAAATTTCGTTCTCCGGTCATGGACATGGACGAGATTTGAAGCAAAACGAGATTTTGAACCTGATGCTAGTATCATTTTCTCTGCATTTTCTTAAGCTTATTTATTTATTTATTTATTTATTGTATGATGTGCTTGTCATTTCACATTTTTCATGGACTGCAAGTCTGCAAGAAGTCAATGACGCGCGAGTCAAATCTGTCCTTTCCTTTTTGCCACATCCGCACGGGGCCTAGACTATATTTCAAACTCCAGAAGGTCCAGTTAACACTTGGTCGCGAATCCGCTTGATAGTACGTTGAATCAATATTAAGCATCTAATTTGCCATCAGTTGATTAGTTAAACCGGTTTGGCATGTCTAAGTAGTGTATAGCTAAAGGTTAGGCTTCATGTGCTCCCACAGTGTCCTATCAATCAACTACATGCCGATCAAGCGAATTATTCACGTATTCATGTACCGCGTTGAGCAAGACGACTTTAAACTTTTGAGTTTTTGGCAATTCTTTTCGATCCAATAGATTAAATTAACTAGAATTTATTTATATTTCTTCTGACAGTAGAGTAATAAAAATACTACTAACAAATCAACAACTAGATCTAATTTCTAATACTCATTATATATCACTAATATAATGCATCATAAAATTTCTCGTCTAACTTTAAACCGTGTAGCTAGGAGTGTTACACAATTACTCGCATGCTCTTTCAACTGGGTATACTCCAATGCGTCCATGTGTGGCTGCCGGGGGGACCATGCATCAACGCAAAAAAGTTTGGCGTGTAAGTTATGGGCTCCATTACGTGCTAACAAGCGCGAGGTTGGGCCACCCCTCCAGTCTGTAGTGGTGCGACGTCCCTCGACATCTCTCTCCTCCAACCTTGGATGCGCCGCGCGCGCCATCTTCGATCGATCGATCGGGACCACTGCTCTCTGCCGTGCTGGTCTTTTTCTTTTCTTCATTTCCTCTCTCCCGCTCCCTTCACTTCTTTCTTTATCCTGTACAGGCGGACCGCATCTGGGTATATATCTAGAAAAAACGGGCTACGCCGAAGATCGATTATGTATTATTCCGCTTAGGTTAATTAACTGATCGCTTGCTTCCTCTTCGAAGTTTATACCCCATCGCGCCAAAAATATTACACACCTCTGTACAGTTTCCGGAACAGTACAACCTGGGCGCTCGTGCTCGTTTGTCAAGTGTCTGCATTCCGTAACTAACGAAACGAGGCTTGCGCGAAGCGCCCAGCTCGTTGTATCTACAGATGGAGTTATCATGTTGGCTTTTTACTCGGCTCTCTCTCATGCGAGCACATGACCCTGTTCTTCTTCAATTCTCTTCACCAGCCCGGCGCGCGCTAGCTTGCTTGTTGCATACTTGCATGTGTGGCTGTGTGCAGGCATGGCAGAATATAAAGCGCCACCTTTCTGCAAAAGGACGCCTTCCGGTGCGCGTTAATTGTTAAACGGACGGACGCACAATTTGCAAAACCACGCCGCCCCGGCACGCATGTTACCCCTGTTCCCGGAGCACGACTGGGGGCTATCTCTCCCTTCGTCTTTTTTCTAGCGGTGTTCTGCATGAACGGTGCGCGGTTTCGGCTGTGATGCAAATTAGCGTAGTTGCATGGCGTTCGATGATCTGATTGCTCGGCGTGAAGAGGCTTCTCGATCCGGTGGTGGCGCGGAATGGGAAAGGAGCGAACGCCGCGGGCGCGTAGGGTTCATGTGTGTCGGCCCTCGTTGAGCGCGCGCGAGCGATCCGTTGAGGTGAGGATACGGTGCGAATGGCCAGGCAGTAGTACCGCGGAATAAAGACGACTAGGCCTTTCCTCCTCGATCCTCATGTGCGCGCGGCTCCGAGCTAGTACTCGATCGCTAGCTAGCTCTAGCCTCGATCTAACCTTTTCTCTTCTCCTCCCAGACACGACGTGCCAAGCCGCGCGAGCGGGGCGCATTCGACCGTTGGCACGCAACATTTGTGTGTGAAGTTGCAAGTGCGAGTGCCAGCGTCAGCGGCGCCAGTGATCGTATATAAATTCGATTAAGGCCGGCAAGCACCAACCGATGTGAATGAACGCGAACTTTGCGGAGTTGTCTGAGTCAGATCGGGTCTGCCACGCCTGCCCTGCAGGCACGCCTATTCGGGTCAGATCGGGTTCCATGCTATGTTACAACTGAAATTTACTAGCTGTAGTACGTACGGAGTGCATGACAAAAACGGGACGTACGTACGATTACAACGAGTCACGGTTTAGCTGCCCCGGCCGGGCACGCATGCTTAAATTCGATGGGTGAACTGAACCTGAGAGAAGAACTAACGCCCATAATTCTGGTCTCTGGAGCCGCACAGAGTTGCAATCCGAACAAGTTGTCCTACAACGCGGTGCGGCATCCCGCGACACTGTCGCCCGCCATCGGCGTTAGATGCCCTGCTTACTGGCAAATCGAAGATGACAGGCACTGATCGATCGGATCATGCACACCCCACTGCTCCAAGCCAAGAGATCGATCGATCCCCACTGATCCGGTCATTCATTCGTTCGTTCGTCCGATCACTCACTCATCCATCTCTCTCTGGGGGCCCAGCAGCTAGCAGCCCCAGCCAATTACGTGACGTAAAACCGCGCACACATTCGGCGTGGCTCGGCGAATCCACGAAGCCGCCGCCGTAAAACGGGGGTTACCGACGAAGTTACACACGTACGATCGACCATCCAGCATCCATGCCTTGCAATGCAACCCCACAGCTCCAGGGCAGATGAGCTGGAGTCACTGTTCACGCAAGTAGCCTCACATGCCGCGGTGTGGTCCCTTCGACGCAACGTGAACACTCAGGTCAGGAGCACTGCACTGCACATACGGGGGAATCCCACGGGAAATTAATACCTTAACAATCCCATCGATCGATCCATCGAAGGCTAAGCTAACAACAGCAGCAGCAACAGCGCAATATGGCTAGCTGCACATAAAGAGGGAGGGAAGGATCCGTCCAGGAATATAACCATGTGCCCATCCCGTGTGACTGCCAAGACGTCACGTTGTGTATTATGATTACCATGAGAAGTAGTACTTACTACTCACCTGTATTTGTTTCTGCAAGCTGTATGTAGTGGGGCTAGCTAGCATACATGTATTTAGAGCTGGCAAAAAAAAAAAAAAAAACTCGTTGAGACTCAAATAAAAATTACTTCGATTACAGTAGTTAATGAAATGAGTTTAAAATTAAAATGAGTCTGTACTGGCTCGTTAGCGTGAATCTGAAACAACCACTTAGATGATAAATAAAATAATTTTATGCTGAATTACGTCAATTTTGAAAGAAGCACGATAATATTGCCTCCAGTCACAAATAGTTGTCGTTTTGGACATAAATATAGTCAAACTTTTGAAACTTTAATTGTCAATATCTTTTAAAATATTTAAATTTGATGTATAAAAATCATATGTATAAATTTGTCTTGAAAAGTACTATCATAATATTATAATTTAATCGGTTTTATAAATATATTAAAATAAAAACTAGTGGGCAAAGCTTTGTTTTGGAGTTTGTTTCATTGTCTAAGACGACAACTATTTGTGATGGGAGAGAGTAGCTCGTTAAGCTCGATAGCCAGCCCTGTGTATGTATGCATTGTTATCTCAAGCATGGATGAGTGAGATCGATCGATACATGCGCATATACGCGGATGCAGGCGGGGTTATACGGCACCACCTCGCCCCCATCTCCTGCCCACGAGCTAGCTATGCTGGGGGTGGTTGGTTGCAACTGTCAACCTCCACATAAAGCGTGGGACGTTCATTGTTTGCCGTCGCACACCGCTGCGCCGCCACCCTAATCAAGCCCAGATAGGCAACCGCAACCCATCATGAGCAGTAATCATAATCCTCTCGATCGATCGTTCATCGTGTAACTAACCGTGCGCATTATTGCTGTTACGGCCGCGCCGACAAGTTAGAACTGGGAGATTAGAGCCCGGCCGGCCGGCCCCCGCGCGCGACTTTCCCATGCCCGTCCGTCCGTTCGTGCGTGCGTACCCGAGAGCCGGGGGGCCGAGCGGCGAGGGCACGCCTGTCTCAGCTGGGTGTACGGCGCGCCGTGCCATGCCGTGCCGGTCTACCGCGGCACGTGAAATCTCGGTGGGATTCAACAAACGCAGCGCCCGTTCTTTTATTGCCGTTGCGGCTATTCACGTAGCCGGCCGGCCGCCCGCGCGCGCCTCACATTATCGCCGAGATCGGTCGATCCGTCGATCGATCTCCCGTTGATTGTTCTCGTGTTGCCTGGTCGCGCACGCGCTCCCACCACTCCCTGTACGTGGTCGTCAGGCAGGCAACTAGGTAAAGGCTTAGGTTAGCTCGATCGGGCGCGTGTGCAAGAATAGGTTGCAGTAGTACTCTACTGAAGTAACTAACCACTGCAAGATTAGATCCAATCACGGGCTCGGGCTGCATCCAGATCTGACAGCCAGGTGTGAATTAATCCAACTGCCTGCCTGATTTGACACCTCGTCCACGTTCGCGTGCATCTGCGTGGGATGTAGGTTTTGTGCTGGCGGCTGTGATTAAATGTGATGACACGTTCTCTTTTCTCTCTGATCGATCTCTAGCTCGATCGTAGCAGCTGGGCCCGTCCGCCACAGATGAATCACGGCAGCAACTTGGACTTGGAGAGTTAAATATAAAGGCACGACATGACGCAGGCAGAGGCAGCCGCTGCTGGCCTGCAGCTAACTGCAGATCGATCGCGGTGGTGCATCACTGGATCAGACATATAAAAAGGGCCCATGACTCCACCATGACCTGAACTGACGCAGCAGTTGCAGGTTGTAGCAGCCTGTGCCTGAAGTCCTGAAACCATGTACTTTGCTGGCTCTTGCAATATTGCCCCAGTACCATGATTGATTGGAATAATCTAACATCACTCAGATATCTGAAGGAGGAGTATCTTTCAAATGGCCGGCCGGCTACTGTTTTGTGAGCTACGGCAGGCAGCCTCCGCGCCGAGTGGATCGCATGTTCGTCGTACACCGCGTCACGTCGAGAATGTTTGCGCCAAAAAGGCGTACCTCGTGCCATTTTTATTTGTTGCTGCTGCTGTTGTTGCATGCGAACTGCAGAGCACTGGGGAAGGCTTCTTTTGGAGATCCAACTCAAAGGATGCCCATAAAAGCGTGCCTGATATCTCCAAGAATCTTTGCTTTTCTGGTTTCATTCAATAGGTGGAATCAAAGTAGCATTGTCGACTCGTGCTGCCAAATACTTTAGCCGAAAGAAAACGACTTGTGATTCATACACACCACCTACTGGAAGGGTAATGGTGGGTAAAAGTAGTACAATGGCACCTATAATGTAAACGGGAATACGTACAGTGGTGAACATACCCGCACATCCTTGTCAATGTTGCAAAAGACAGAGAGATTTTGTATCGTTGCCGCATTGCATCTTTTGAGGATGGTTCTGACATCAAAGGAAACAGTTCAGAGTTCACACACAGAAGAACGCTCAAATGCACTACTACTACGAAGCAAATGTTGTGCCTTGGTAATTGAAGAGATTGTCCTGTAGTAAAACTTTGAAAGCATATACCGTTATAATTATAGTACCAAGTACCTCTAAAAGACGATAGTTGCTGCTTTTCTGAATTCTGAAAGAAAGATTGTAAGCTTTGGACTGTAAAGTTACCGAAGTTGGAGAAAAAGAGGGGACAGCAGCAAGCAGATCAGTGTGTGACGCATATTATTATCCTTCAATGCAGATGCTTTAGGCAGGCTTCTGACACAAGAAGAATCCTTTTTGGACATCACGACTCCACAGCTCATGAGCCCTGACTCAGTGCCAAAAAAAAGATTGATTAAGTTGCGTGCTTTTAGCATTAGCAATGATAAGGAAATGATGCTAGTACCTATACCACTAGATTTAAAATTTAGACTGTGTATGCTATAAGGCCCAAATATGATGATCCATGTGCTTGTCCGGTTGTGCATTTGGGATGATAAGTTGGGCCAGTGATATTCGGAAAGAGAAGCCTTGTTAGAAGAGAAGCCCAGTAAACATGACTTAGGTCCACCGTTTGTCCCATGTTATCTGCGAAAGTAGGTCCAACTGTGAGTCTGTGACTGCCCATAGCTCGCAATTGCGTTGTGAGCCCATCTGGGGAAACTGGAACCTTGTACTAGTATCGTTGCACAGCAAAACTGAAAGTTTTCGTGATTACTAACGCCAGGAAAGCGGCGCCAACGTGAGGACTCGGCTAAATACCAGCCAATGCTATATCTCGTCTTCAACGGCTCCTCGTCGGCGTAGCCATCCTTCGTGGAGCTTGCACGGGGTGGCGATCACACGTCCCTCTGCTGGACGCCGTACGTACTCCTCGGCCGCTGCCATCACCATCAGCGGCGCGAAGCGCGGGCTGCTGAGGTGGGCGACGCCGGCATCACGACCTCGTGGGTGCTCCTGGCTGCGCCATGACGCTGGGCGTAATAACGGCAATTACAATAATAAAGTTAGCTGCTTTCTCTATCTTCTATTTATATCATCTAGAATAAGCACTAAAACCAGCTTGTATAATAGCTATTTTTAAAGGTTGACTCTAGATGTCATACATTAATTATCTCCTCTCTCTTATACATAACTGTTAAAGAACCTCGCTATCGAATAGTCCGGGGTTCCCGAACAGATCTGAAGTGGAGAAAGAAGAGAGAGAGACACGTGTTTAGAGAGAGCGAAAGGAAATTCTTTATCATAATGAATTACAGTACATGGGGACCCTCCTCCTTTTATAGCGCTCTCAGGGTTTTGGCTAAGGACCACATGGGCCTTCCAATGGGCTATTAGGGTTTCTTAACACTCCCTTGGGCCCTTTGCATGAGATGCATATGCCTCAAAACTCCAAAAACCCAGTGGGAAAAATACTTGGAGAAAGAGTACATAGCATACGCTATTATGTTGCACGAATTGCCTCGTTAAAACCTTACGCAAGAAAACTTCAGAAAAACTTGCTAAGGAAAAAGAGTACAATTCTCCCAACTTCAATTGCTAATCTTCGAGATTTATGTTGGGTATTCATAATTCATGTTCAGGATTCATGCGGGAGTATGTGACATATCTCCCCCTAAAATCTGCACTTCTCTAAGTCTCATCATCCTAATTCCTTTCACGCACCTTTCAAAGGTAGATACTGGGAGTGATTTAGTGAACAAATCTGCAAGATTTTCACATGACTTAGTATGCAATATCTTAATCTCGTTCATCTTATGCAATTCATGAGCATAGAAGAACTTGGGGTTGATATGCTTCGTGAGATTGCTCTTCACATAACCCATCCGTGCTTGGGCAACACAAGTCGCATTATCTTCATAGATTATCGTGGGAGTTTGCTCAATGTTCAAACCACATGACTTCGGATGTGGTGAACCATTCTTCCGAGCCATGCACATTCACGTGATGCTTCATACAAAGCGATGATTTCGAGTGGTTTGTCGACGCCGAGACAAGAGTCCGCTTAGACGACTTCCAAGAAATTGTTTGTTCCTCCACATAGGAAAACATAGCGGTTTGGGACTTGCCGGTATGCGGTCCGATAAATACCAAAGATCGGCATAGCCAACCAAATTCAATTCATTATTTCTTCTAAAGAATGCACCAAGGTCTTTGCTTCCTTGGAGGTAACGGAAGATGTCCTTGATCCCTTTCCAATGCCTTTTGGTGGGTTCTCGCCTTTGCATCGAGCTAGCAAATTCACGGCGAACGCAATGTCCTGGTCTAGTGCTATTCGCAAGGTACATGAGCGCTCCAATTGCACTCGGATATGGGAATTTCGCTCCCGTGACTTCCTCCCTCTTCTCTAGGTCCAGTATGGGTCTAGGTCCGCTGGAGTGACCTTCCACCATTGGAGTCTTCGCAGGATATGCTTTTTCAAATCCAAACCTTTCCAACACTTTCGTGTGTAGGTTGATTGATGTACCAAGATTCCTCCTTGGATATGTTCAAGCCGCAAGCCTAAACAAAACTTGGTTTTACCTAAATCTTTCATTTCAAACTCGGACTTCAAGTATGAGCATGCCTCTTCAATTTCTTCATCCGTCCCAATGATGTTCAAGTCATCTACATAGACGGAGATTATACTGTAATCCATTCGGGATCATTGTATAAACACACATGGACAATCTTCGCTGTTTGTGTAGCCTTTCTTGCGAGAAAGTCACTCAGCGATTGTACCATATTCTTCCCGATCGCTTGACCCATACATACAGTGATTTCTCCAATTTCACATCTGCATGTGTTTCTATTTGCTCCATCTTGGTTCGGGATAGGAATTCCTTCCAGACTTTCATGTATATCTCCGAATCCAAGTTTCCATACTGTATGTTTGTGACAACATCCATTAGCTTCATTCTCAACTTCAAGTTGATCGCCATTGAGATCAAATATCTAAAGGTAATTCCTCCCATGACCGGAGAATAGGTTTCTTCATAATCAACTCCAGGACGTTGAGTGAAACCTTGAGCTACGAGCCTTGCTTTGTACCTTACAACTTCGTTGTTTTCATTCTTCTTCCGAACAAAGACCCATTTGTGACCTACGGGGTTTATATGGGGAGGTGTGCGGCATACGGGCCCAAACACCTCTCTCTTGTTCAGAGAGACTAACTCTGCAGTGATTGCCTTTTTCCATTCTTCCCAATCTAGCCTTTTCTTGCACTCTGCGAGATGCAGCTCGGGATCATGATCAATGATCGAGGCAATCTTCTTTGCAAAGTATGCATCAACGTTGGCTGTTGCTCTATTCAGGGATTCTCCTGTTATTACAAAGTTTATGGCCATTTCTTCATGGGGTGCTTCATGCACTTCTACTTGCTCTTCGCTGCTTTTCCCTATTGCAGGAGCAAGTTCCTTTAGCTTTTCATCGCCTATGTGTGCGCACACATTATTTCCGGCGGCTTCCTTCAGTGGAAGATTCAAGTCTGGAATTGCCTTTTCCATTGGCTTCTTTCCAGTGCCAGGTCTCAACTGGCTCCCCTTCTTTCCTTGGGGCATTTTTATGATTGGTTGTGGTAAGTCCTCTCGCCCAGTTTTCTCCAGTCGTCTCCGGTACTTTGGGTTTGAGGAGCCGATTGCTCGCTTTTTCTTTGAGGCCTCAACAGCAGGTTGAGGGATACCTTCTATTTTCTTTGGTATTTCCACCCTCTCGGTGCATTCCTTGCGGGTACATGCGACTTAACCACGCCTTCGGATCACAAAATGATCAGGCAGTTCATTTGCTAAATTCTGCAAATCAATTATCTTCTGGACTTCTTGATTTGCTTCATTAGTTCGGGGGTCATGTGCGGGGATCCCAGTGGAATGCCATATGATTTTCCGGCATTTTTCATCCAAAGGTTGATTTCCTCCCCCTAATGACGGGAAACGATCCTCGTCAAAGATGCAATCCGATCGGGCGATGCAAGTCTCCAATATGGGTTCCAAATACCGATTATGGATGCACTCTCATAACCAACGATATCCCGGACTTGCGGAGAGGGCCCATTGCGATCCGTGAGGGGTGGTATAGGTACATATACCATACACCCAAATTTTCTAAGATGGGAGATCTTGGGATGATCCCGCACAAGCCGCATAGGAGAATGGATGTTGTAGGCCGACGGTCTGAAATTGATAAGAGCTGCTGCGTGCAGGACTGCGTGTCCCCAACAAGTGTTGGGCAAGTTACAACTCTGCAAAAGTGGTCTGACAATAAACTTAATCCTCTTTATTAGTGCTTCTGCTAGTCCATTCTGCGTATGGACGTGCGGTACGGAGTGCTCAACTGCTATCCCTGTTGCTGTGCAATAATCATCAAATGCCTTTGAAGTAAATTCTCCGGCATTGTCCATTCTAATGGACTTCACGCGATGATCAGGGAAAGCATTCTTAATTCTTATGATCTGCGAGATCAGCTTTGCAAAAGCATAGTTTCTTGTTGACAACAAGCATACATGCGACCATTTCGAGGAAGCATCGATGAGCACCATAAAGTATCGAAACGGCCCTGACAGGGGCTGAATCGGACCGCAAATATCCCCTTGGATGCGTTCCAGGAATGCAGGGATTTCACTTTGCACTTTCATGACAGAGGGTCTAGTTATTAATTTCCCGGTGGCACATGCAGGGCACACAAAATCTTCATGATTCGGGAAATTTTTAACATTAATGCCATGACCTTGTGAGTTGTTTACTATATTTCTCATCATTCTAAGACCAGGATGACCTAATCTACCATGCCATAAAGAAAATAACTCAGAGCTTCTAAAAACAGTCTTCAAGGAAGTATACACTTCGGGTGCATGAATATTCGTGTAGTACAACCCAGATTCATATGAGGGACATTTTTCTAATACCATTTTTCCACATACCGCGTGCTTCACAATGCACAAGTACTCTTTGCCATTTTCTTCATTGGTTTCTACGTGAAAACCATTGGCGCGGATGTCTTTAAAGCTTAAGAGAGTATGTGTTGATTCAGGGTACAAAAGGGCTTCTTCAATTACCAAAGTTGTACCCATAGGCAATATAATAGTGGCTCTTCCTGAGCCGATTACATATGAGTCGCTTCCTGCGATCGTAGTAATCTTTCCAACGTTCTTCGTGATCGACTGGAAATACTTAGACTCTCTTAAGATGGTATTTGTTGTGCCACTATCAACAATGCATATCTCTTCCATTTGGGCGCTACACGATTACTAGATACAAGAAATATAATTCTAATCAAACAGAGGCAAAATAATTCAAATATTGCTTGTAAATGAAAGAATACTGGAATAAAGAATAAATTGCATATTTATTCATGAAAAAGGTATGCTCTTCTAGAGCTTACAATTCATTATTCAAAGAAAATGCTAACAACCATAATCTAAAAAAAATGCGATTCATGCATTAGCGGGCTTTGGACTTTCTCTTGGCCTGAAACTTCTCTTTTCACCTGCTCGCCCTTCTTTCTATGAATGGGCTTTCACCTTATAGCTATTGGCATTAACTTCGTGCTAGTGCCCTTCCAAGTGGTCGTGAGACATAGTTCTTGCGTAGAACATCGTCTCGCGATTCGCGACTTTCATTACATCAATCGGTTCGCTATACTCCTTGTATGCGTCCGACGGTAGTGCGTGCACTCGATAGCATTTAGGTGGAAGGTAGAGAGAGTTTCTCAATCTTCTCCTCATCGGTGATCTTCTTGCCACATAGGAGAGATTAGTACAAATTCGTGCAAGGCTTTGATCGCTCGCTCACGCAGTAGGTTTTGCGTCCCGCGAGGACCCTAGACCAATCGCGAGCGAGCTTCTTGCCCCAAGGACGATCTTTACGTCCGATGCCCAAGTGAGATAGTTCTGACCATGCGGGGTCAGTTCTTCAAACTCACGATTCACAATACCGTACATCCGCATGATTTCAAAATTCGGTTTAGATTATGCGTGTAACTGATAGGATATGGTTGCATAAAGCATAAAGTGCGAGAAAAAATATGCATTGCATTATATAAAATAAAGCAATGAATTCAAAATTCATAAAGAAAATTCATAAAACAGAGAAATAAAGCAAGAAAAATTAAAAACAGAGCCAAATAAATCTTCTTGATTTTCTGGCAATTTTTTAAAATTTTCTGCAATTTTTTCTTTTTTCTTTTCTTTCTTTCTTTTCCTTTTTTTTCTAACAGCAAATTGGCCTTTGGGCCAGCCCCCCTTTTTTTTTCTTTATTTCCTTCTACCGAACAGCCTTTGGGCGCGCTTACTCCCGCCCGTTAGCACGCTGCTAGGGTTTCAACCCTAGCCGCCACACCACGCCCGCCTCCTTCATTTTCCATGCGCCGCATCGCCGCTAGCGCCCGCCTCCTTGCTCACGCGCGCTTGCTTTGCTTCGCTTGCGCCTTGCGCCGCTTCCTTCCATCCATGCGCGCTGCTTTCCGCTTCGCTTCGAGCGCGAGAAGACGAAGAGACAATGGCGGGCGGCATCGGCGGCTGCGGCGGGGCGGCGCAGCGGCTTCGTGCGAGTGGCGGTGGCGGCGGCGGCACGCACCCGGCGATGGCGGCACGCGGCCGGGTGGCGTCGGGACTTCGAGCCGCGGAGCCGAGGCCGAGGCGGCGCGGCGCGCGGGTCGGGTGGCGTCTGCGTCGCGAGTCAAGCCGTGGCGCTTCTTGCGCGGGCGGTGGCGGGCTTCAAGCGAACGGCGGCGCTTCATGCGGCGCTGCGGGCGCGAGCCGAGGCCGAGATGCGCGACCGGCCGCTCTGCTCGTGCACGCTTGAGGTGGCGGTGGCGGCGTCAGCGCTCGCGCTACCGGTCGGATCCGAAAACGCTTCGGCGAGTCGGAGCGCCGAGGAGGTTGCTAGCCGAGGCGAGCGATGGCGGCGTGGCGATCGCGGCGCCGCGGCGCGAGGGCTAAAACACGGCGATCGGGCGTGGCCTCGGCGCGGCGCGGCGGCCGTCTTGCGGCGATCACGGCCGCGTCTTGCGGCGGTGCACGGGGCCGAGGCAACTATTGGCCGAGGCGACGTCTTTGCGTGCACGCAGGCCGGGACGCCGGTCGGTCGCGGCCGCGACGGCCGTCTGCCGCGCTTCGAACCGAGGATGCGTCAGTGGCTTCAGGCGCGCCATTCGAGGCAGCGGGGTGCCAGCTTCGGACGCGGCTTCGTGCGCGACTGCCGAGACGCAAGGATTCTCCCTTTTTTTCTTGTGATGAACAGTGAATTCATGTACTGTGGCTTCGTGCCGAGACGCTTCGAGCGTTCTTCGTGTAGCTTCGTGCCACGTAGGATAGATGCATGCATAGAAAAAGAACGATTAGATTCAAACGCTAATCCCACCTTTTCTCACCTTTTCAATTCTGATCTCCGGTAGAGCTTCGTGCTGATAACGTGTTAAGGAACCTCGCTATCGAATAGTCCGGGGTTCCCGAACAGATCTGAAGTGGAGAACAGAAAGAGAGAGAGACACGTGTTTAGGGAGAGCGAAAGCGGAAATTCTTTATTGCTAATGAATTCTGGTACATGAGGGGGACCCCCTCCTCCTTTTATAGCGCTCTCTAGGGTTTTGGCTAAGGGACCACATGGGCCTTCCAATGGGCTATTAGGGTTTCTTAACAATAACTAATCTACATATACTCCTGTGCAATACTTACTACTAAATAAGAGTCAGCTCTCTTCTCTTTCCTCTTTTCTCACTCTTTCATATTGGACAAAACTTACGTGGATATGCTAAGAATAAACTGAGATGATCTTATTGTACATGCCCTAAGTGGTTTGGTTTCTACGACGGTACGTAAGATTTGAAGCAATCAGTACTCATTAGTGCTGGTAAAGATAACGATAAGGTTCAACTAACAGAAAGAATTTCCACTCAGAAAAAAGCAAAGAAAGAATTTCCTGTTCAATCAGCGCAAGTCCAACTACTTGATGTATCTCCCTCAGTTGCAACCTTGGGCAGCTGGATCGGAGAGTCCTCTACTTCCGAATTCCGATCCTTGACAAGAAGAGAAATTTAAACTATTATACTTTCTTTCTAACAACCAAAGCAAATCAATGTCCTTATCATCGCCACCACTACACCTAACTGTACACACCTAAACAACACTGGAACGAACTTGTCGGTGATATTCCCAGCAGGATATTGCCGGCATGATCTCACCAGGTTAGCTAAAAATTGAACGAACTTCACTAACTCTGAATGTATTTCAACGGGAATGAACCTAAAATTTCCTTGGTTTCCTTTCTTCAAGATCAGTCTTCATCATACAAGGGCCTGTGCCAACCTCGCAACTACATGATGACCACATTTGTGGACTAATAATGAACCAGCCAAGTTGGACTGGATCCAACAAAAAAGGATAGAGGTTGAATGCTGCAACTGTGAAATGTTCGGTTAATTTGAGTAACTTTTACCACGTACGGCTCATTGGCTAACAGAAATTTCCAGCGAAGGCCGTGAACAGCACAAGTCACAACCACGTACGGTTAGAATCTTCTAAAAAAAAAAAGAGAAATTTTACGTGTGTTATACTATTAGTATACACTGAGTTTTAGAAATCAGATCTAACTGTTGATTTGTTAAAAATATTTTTACTACTCTACTACTACTAGATAAAATATAAATAAATTCTAGCTAACCTCATGTATCGATATAAAAGAATGAACGTTCATATTTAGCTCTAAAAAAGACACGGTTTCAGTGGGTGTGCCGAGTTGTTGGGCTGGGACTGGGAGAGGTGTTGAATTTTTTTTATTTAATATTTTATTTAATTTTTTTTTCAAAACTAGGCGTCGGAACAAAAAAATTACAAAATTGGGCGCCGGTCATCGATCGCCCCATATACGGGCGATAGTACTGCTTTAAACTCGCGATTTTTACTCTGTCTGCTATTAATTTCTAAAAAAAAATCACAACTTTTTCATATGATGTCGGATGGAGATAAACTTTATATGAAAATTGTAGCTCTCGACGGGATCTACAACTTTTGTATACAAACTTTTCAATTTGAATCCATTTAGATAGCCAAAAACGGGATAGAATGTTCAGATCTAAAAATAGATCCGTTTTTAGATCTGAACATTCTATCCCACTTTTTACTATCTAAATCGACTCAAATTGAAAAGTTTGTATACAAAAGTTGTAGATCCCGTCGATAGCTACAATTTTCATATAAAGTTTATCTCCATCCGACATCATATGAAAAAGTTATGATTTTTTTTAGAAATTAACCGTAGACAGAGGAAAAATCGCGCGTTTAAAATAGTACTAATCGCCCGTATGTGGGGTGATCGCCCGTATATGGGGCGCGGGCGACCGGCGTCCAATTTTGTAATTTTTTTTTGTCCCGACGTCTAGTTTTGAAAAAAAGATTAAAAAAAATATTAAAGGAAAAAAAATTCGAGAGGTGTTTGGTTGGTAGGCCAGATACAAGAGGAGCCGTTAGATCGCAGCGGACGGTGGATTGTGTGAGCGACTGCACGCTGTGGCTTTGCTTCAAGACACAGGAGAGGATCCGCGTCCAGGTTCCCGGCCTCCGCCTCCCACTCCATTGCTCTACTTCCCCTCTCCCCCGTCCTCTCCCCACCCGGCGTTCTCCGGCGGCGGAGCCCCAACCCCACCAGCCACCGTCGTTGTACGCCCCGATTGAACCGGAACGGTGGCTTACCAGCGCTTCTCCTCTCCCGATGTCCGGCTGCGACGTAGATGCGGTCCTGGTGCTGGGCTAGCGTGTGGTGGAGATCCATCCGGACTTGGATTGCTTTGTTCTTTTGTTGGTAAACAACGCTGGCTTTATTGGGTGGATTTGACTGTTCTAAGAGTTAGTTTTGTTCCGGGGGATCTTTTCGTTGCTGTGGCTGTGAGCTATCGAATCCAAATGTTTCTCTCTCCATTCGGTTAGTAGCGGATTTGTATACGCGCAAGATTGTTCTCGATCGATCTCAGTTGATCCCATAGGACTTGGTACCCAAGGTGCGGGCGTTGTGGATTAAGGTTATTAATTATGGATTTCTGAAATATGTTTGACAAATTTGCATATACTCCACCATATCAGCTTGTGATAATTGACGATTAGAAAGCTTAGGGTAATGGCTCAAATGCTCAACACAAGAATACGATTGTTAGAAATTGTTATGATGTTTGGAGTAGTAATATGCATAGTTAAACATGGACTAGGAGTACAATTGTTAGAGGTTCCACGAGGTTTTGTTGTGCATAGTTAAACATGAGGTACATAGATAATTTAGTAGAGATAGGAAATCACCATTATAGATATTCTATTAGTTGTGGAAATTTTATTTGCCGGAGAGGTGTTTCAGCAGTCAGTACTATAACCTCTCAAGGAACTCGCTCTTTTGTGGCTATCCTTCTTGGTTGTCTGTGCGAATGAAGCTTGCATATGCTCATTTTCCCTTAACAGTTGCTTACTTTTGGTCAACGACAAACAGCACATATGCACCAGCCATATGCATCTTAAAACTGTTCTGTTTTCCTTTTTGCAGATTATTTGATTATACCAACCCATATTACATGACATTGGTGCCATGATGTCTCATACACCTCTGAACTTGCATTAAATTCCTTTCCCGTACTGATGTTTTTTAAGTCCTGTTTAAAAGAAAGAGATGGAAGGAACTGAGCTAGAAAATCAAACTTCCAGAAATTCATCCCAGAAATCCAGCCGCCATTCTGGTAGTCGGCGTTCTCAAAAGTCAGCTGGACAACAATCTTCCCCCACTGTATTTCCAGAGAAAAGAGGCAAATCAAAATCTTCGAGGCAGAAGCACGCTGTTGTTGACAGTAAAGATGCCAAAAAAGCAAAAAACCATGAGCAAAAAAATGATCCTGTGGATGAGAGGTCTAATTTTCTAGGTTATGGAGTTTATGCTGGAAAACTGGTTTTCGACGAGAAGGATGATCAATTGTCAGCAAATGGAAAAGCTGATACAATTGATGCAAGACTCACAAGTAAAGCCCTAATATGGGGTTCGTCTGTACTCAGCCTTGAGGACATCATCTCTGTAAGTTTTAGATACTAAGATGCACTTCTATTGTTATTTTGGCCCAGTTGGGTAATCCAGTAATTTTTTGTGCTTTGCTTATATTTTAGCAGATATCTTATAATTCTGGCTTCGAACATTTTACTGTGCATGCATTTCCTGCTAAGAAGTCTTTATTTGGAAAGACATATAAAGTTCAGAAGGACTTCCGATTTATAGCTCCTACCCAAGATGAGGCCATTTTGTGGGTAACATGCTTTGCAGAACAGCGCATATGTATTAATGTACTACCTCATCCTGCAACATCCAGTATCAAGCAAGACCCAGATGCCCCCATCAGTGGGGTTTTATTTGACCACCCACCGATTAAATGTAAAGCTCCACCGAGAATACTTGTTATATTGAACCCTCGATCTGGACATGGTAGATCATGTAAAGTTTTCCATGACAAAGCAGAACCTATATTTAAGGTACTTTATGATGTTGTTGATAATGCAAACTACTACTTTCTGCACTGCACTAAACAACAACTAGTTTAAATAAATGTATGTATCTATTTGGTGATAAGCTTGCTTCTTGAAGCTTCCTTTTGACTATTTGGTTTCCAGTCTCGTGAAGGACTCACAAAGAGGATAATAGTAATCCCTCTGTTCTTTTTTAAATGATGTTATTGACTTTTAGGGAGCTGAGAGTAATTTTCAAGATGAGGGAGCTAGGTGAAACAATCGTACAAGTTTAAAGAGTGACCATACAATCTACTGTGCTTTTTATTTTTTTTTATAACTTTATATTAGTGTAAATTAAAAATATTATTATCAAAGTACCTTTAGCAACAATTCTAGTGATATAGTTTATGTGTGGACACTAGATGGTTTTAAGAGTATTTTAGAAAGTTTGTCCACATGTATATGCTAAAATGTTCAATTTCTTGTTAATGAATTTTTAGTTCTAACCTGAAAAAGTGAAGACCTCAGGAAGAGGATAATTGTATTTCTGTTTCCTGTTAATGATTTTAAATTCAAACCTGAAAAATACTGAGCTCAGAAAATAGTGGTTCATGGTTAGTGGCAATTCTTTGGATGTTTTTTCCTTGTTGCCCAATATCAATTTAGGCATGTGGGAAATCATACCTTCTATTCTGGTGTCAATGAATATATATAAGAATGCCATTTCTACAGAATTGTTAATCTCTTGAGCCTCCTTATGATGCTGCAGTGGAAAAAGATGGAAATAATGAATGCAGCAATGGAACTGGACTAAAAAGCTGGGTTAAATTCATTAACAAAAGGTTAAGCAGGATTATTTAACCCCTCTCCCCTGGCAGTAGCAATTTACTGTTCTAATTTTTTTTTTAATAAAGTAGCAGCTAACTGTAATTGACACTGTGGGTTGTGGCATCATTTTGAAAAAAGAGATTCCACTATTGACCATCTAGTTCTCTTGAAGATGATTTAGAATATAATTGCATAAGCTGAGTTGCTAAGCTCCTATCATTTTGGAGATTGACAAATGATTTAGACAATTTCTGCTTTATCCATGCATGTTTCATATTTGGCGCTCTGCTTTTGATTTACTATCCTGATTTAATTTTATATTTTTTTTACGCTTAACTGCGTAAATTATACATGTTCACTTCCAGCTACTAATTTGCTATTATCTGGTGTAGCTTGCAGGTTTTCACATGGAAGTAGTTAAAACTACTCATGCTGGTCACGCAAAATCTCTTGCATCTACATTTGATTTTAGCACATTCCCTGATGGTATAACTGTACACATGTAGCTAAGTAGTTTATCTAGGCCTTAGACAGTGGCAACCATTTCAACTGGTCTTATTGATACCTTGAAAATGTTTTGTAGGAATTGTGTGTGTTGGTGGTGATGGAATTGTAAATGAGGTTTGTCCTTGATGTTCATATTATAGTTTGACAGGAATAAATTATTTTTATGCTAGCGTAACATTTATATTTCTGCAGATATTCAACGGTCTTCTCAGTAGAAGCGATAGAACAGAAGCTGCATCAATTCCAGTTGGAATAATACCCGCAGGATCTGACAACTCACTTGTTTGGACTGTTTTGGGAGTTAAAGATCCTGTTTCTGCTTCATTATTAATTGTTAAGGTATGGCTATCACTATCATTTATGAAAAGGATTTTATCATGACTTACTCTTACAGGAAGAGAAGAATGTCAACATTATTCTTATATTCTCACTTCAACTTTGTTCGAAATTAGTTATCACTTAAAACTTTTCTTACGAGGACTATCCCTTGGTAACAGGGTGGCTTTACAACTCTAGACGTCTTGGCTGTTGAGTGGATCCAATCTGGGCTAATACATTTTGGCACAACTGTTTCATACTATGGTTTTGTTAGTGATGGTATCTTCATATACGAGCTATTATATTTACTTTATTCCAATGTTTTTAATTCTGCTTATTTGGATGTGGACTGTGTGACATCTATATCGTAAGGCCACACAAAAGTCACATATGGATCAAATTCCACAAAATCTTCTGTCTTGCATAAGAATTTCTGGTAGGTCATTCTTGTCATACATATTTAAATTTCGAGGATTTTATCAGTTGTATTGGAGTAATGGTAATTTTTAGCCGATAAACAATATCTTCAAGATATGATAATTGTTAAAATATCTTATGCTTTGCCCAAATTGGCATTACTGATCCTTGTTCATACTAGACACTTAATCTGATTACATGTCCACCTACACCCGAGCTAATGATCTGGTGGGTATATTTGCATGCAAATTGGCAAACAAATTACACTTGCTGAGCCTTTTAATTTGCTTTCTTTACTTTTGTATGTGATGTGAAGTTCTCTGAACAAATGGTTCAGCTTTGTTCCTTATGACTATTATTGATGCCTGTGAAGATCTGCATGTATTCTTAGTGACTGTAAATTTAATGAGTTTCTTTATGTGGGGTGAATGCACTGGTGGAAGTTTAGCTTATTTGTCTACTTTCCAATATTTTCAGCAGTGCAATGTTGTGTAGCACTGAAAAAATTACTAAGCTGAAAAACTTTTGTTACTTTGCTGCAGTCCTGGAACTTTCTGAGAAATACCAGAAGAAATTCGGCCCTCTTCGATATTTTGTGGCTGGAATACTGAAATTTTTGTGCTTACCTAGTTATTTCTATGAGTTAGAATATCTTCCTTTGTCAAAGGAGATGTTTGAGCATGGAAAAGGTACTGAACAAGACAAGGCTGAATTGTCTGATGTCTATACAGATGTAATGCGCTGCAGATCAAAAAGAGAAGGAATTCCACGACCTTCCAGTTTATCAAGTATTGACTCTATTATAACTCCAAGTCGGATGTCACTGGGGGACTTCGATACATCGGGTAGTACAGCGGCAAGCACTGAACCGTCGGAGTATATTCGTGGTCTTGATCCAAAAGCAAAACGCCTGTCTCTGGGCAGAAGCAACATTGTTTCAGAACCAGAGGAAGTCTTGCACCGTCAACCGCATCACACATCATACTGGCCAAGAACCAGGTCCAAAATAAGAACCGGGAGAAATTCAGTTGGTGTCACTTCTACTAATGATACACGGTTACCTTGGGCTGCCCCATCAATGCATGAAAAGGAGGACATTTCCTCGACGATATCAGATCCAGGACCTATTTGGGACTCTGAACCAAAGTGGGACACCGGGCCAAAATGGGACACAGAGCCAACATGGGAGCCTGACCACCCCATTGAACTTCCTGGACCACTGGAAGACATAGAAATTGGAGCATCAATGGAACCCGTGCCAAATTTGGATGAGAAATGGGTAGTCAGGAAAGGGCACTTTCTTGGTGTCCTAGTATGCAATCACTCATGCAAGACGGTGCAAAGTTTGAGTTCACAGGTTGTTGCACCAAAAGCCAACCATGATGACAACAGTTTGGACTTACTTTTAGTTAGCGGAAGGGGGAGATGGAAGTTGTTAAGATTTTTCATACTTCTGCAATTCGGTCGTCATCTTTCTTTACCATATGTCGAATATGTAAAGGTAAAAAACAGCTTCTTTCTTGGCTCAAATGTTCTCTTTTTCATCCTCTTCTATTGTGCTTTACCGCTTTTTAAAGAGCTTTCATTTGACTACTGGCAGCAAATCTATTTTCTAAAGAGCTATCCCCTTGTGGTCATCTACTTCTTATGGGTTCTGAAACAATTTAAACTGCATTAATGGCAGACGTATTGTGAATCAACCCGTTCATGTTCGAATGCATTCATAAAAGGCATGCCTTTCACTATTTATATGTTTGCCTGTTTTGGGTGATAAAAATGGTCATATGTGCACTTGTGTCAACGTTGTCTCAATTGAAACAATCCTGATTTCCGTAGCATTGTGGTCATCAGTTGCAGAATCAACAGCATGGGTGGGTGTTGGTACCTATAAGTAGGTTCTGATCGTCACCTGCTGCTGGGTGTGTCTTGTGCATTTACACCAGCTCTTGTCATGGACCACTAACAGTCCCCTTAAAGCAAGACAGTAGTTCATGTAGTTAGGCTCTTGTCCATTATTTGCACAACAATAGTTCCTTTCTAATAATAACAATGAACCTGGTCTTAACTGCTGATCTGACATTGACACAGGTGAAATCAGTCAAGCTTAAGCCTGGTGCAAACACCCACAATGGCTGTGGAATAGATGGTGAGCTTTGCCGCGTCAAGGGACAGGTTCTCTGCTCCCTGCTACCAGAGCAATGCAGGCTTATTGGCCGGCAATGCAGACAATCTATTTAAGCGCCGTAAATCTGCTGAACTTACGGGTTTCTGAGGCGCTGTATGCTCTGTTTCCACTTCCAAGTTCTAACAACTGATTTTGAGTTGTCTATATACCGTTAGTCCGGTACTTGCTAATGCGGGATGTGACTTGTGAGTGGGTTCAGAACGTGCAGACCTCGAGAGTTTGGACTGGACAAACAATGTTTTGAGGTTTCTGTATATTTGAGCGATTATACAGGAGGATACCTTGATTCTTTTTATTGATCTTATCTTTTCTAATATTTGCTAAGAGTAATTACTTTTAACAGTTTTTCCTTTCCAAGCTGGGAAGTTTGGCTGCTTACTGCCCGTGATGGCTAGAATTGGCCACCCTTGTGTCTGTTACTTGTATATTTGTCACTCTCTATTTACCCTTGAACATGAATTGAGCAGCTAGTTACTTAGACTGGCGAAAATTTAAGATGTACAGAAGCACGAATAAGAAACCAAGAAAGACAGGAATGAGAAAGCAAAGAAAAAACGACGAACTTACGTGCGAAATTGTGATGGTTTTTAGTTTCCGCCTGTCTATTCTTCTCCTCAGAGGCTGGGCGGCCGACAGCAAATTCCAAGGCATGTGTTTGAGATATGTTTCTTTAATACGCAACGCCTTCTTGATTAGAAAAGGTTGCACCACAGTTGGAGGTCAAACTCAAACGATGGGTTAAAAGTGGATACCGCAAGCAATCTGGTAGGGCCAGCTAATCAACTATGATAAATTTATAAAATTCTGATGATTAGTGCGATTTAGTGCAAACTGAAAAGAGCTATGCTGCTTTGCAGAATAAGTGGCCTAACTACTTAGCAAAGGTGCGCTCTTCAATTGGTTGGACTAACTTACCTTTGAAGCAACTAAGAATAGGTTGTACTACCACTAGTCATGTTGTTATGCAAGTAAAATACGTTGTTTTGCCATGTAAATTTTCAGGACCTCGTGTTAGACAACTAACACGAGTTTTCTCTAGAAAACCCAACTTGCGTTGGCAGAAGCCCAAGCTAGCGGCATCTAAAACGACAATTTGCGACCACTAAGCGATGGGTGTCAGTGCCACGTGCTTCGTATCAACTACTCCGATAAAGGCATGTAGAAGGGCTTCCATCCTTAATTACATTTGGATCGGATCGTTTAAACGAGCCATATGAAAGAGGGCGATAAGCTGAGGTGCACAGTGCCATACAAACGAAAACAAAAGAAGAAAAATCCGAAATTCCTCCCATCCATCTCGATCCCCGACACTTGATTTCTGCCAGGACCACAGGAATTAAAAATCGAAGACCATATGGCATCTAGCCATCTATGGCCCATTGGTACAGTTTCTCCAGACTGACTTTTTTATTCTAGAAAAATCTATAAAATATGCAAATAACTAGTTTCTAGCTTAACTTTTTGTCTAAGTTCAAGCCTGTTTGTAAAGAGAAGCAGAAGCTTCTGCAAAAACAGCTTTTCAAGGCATCTAGAAACTAGTTTTTGTATAAACCTAAACCGTGCCAAAAGAGGTCTACGCATCGTTAAACGAAAGGAAAACCCATGAACTCCAATGCAGAGGAGGAGCAGCGACCGCGCGCAGATTAAAGGCGTGCCTGCGTGACGCAAAAGAAGAAGTGGCCACGCGGCCGCTGGGCGCGAAGCTTTTGATCTCTCCGTCCGTCCCCACGACGCCGACGCGCGCACCAGCCACGAGTACCGCGCGACGCTGACCCGCCCCTGCCCCGCGCCACTCGCGCGCCGCCATGTGGCCGCCGCTGCGCGGCCAGCCGCGTCGACGTCCCCCGTGGGCCCGCCGCGGCGCGCGCCCCCTCCTCCCCTTCCTCGTCCGCACGGTCCCAGCCCCGGGCCGGGCTAATCAGCCACTCCAACGCCAGCGTATTAACTATTCCTTCTAGCTACCTCGCACACCTCGCCTCCTCCTCGCCGTGATTAATGAATCGTGGTGTGACCTGGGACAGCTACTGACGTGCCCGTGCCGAGCAGCTGGTCACCGCGTGTGCGATACGATGCGCGTGGCACGCAGGCTGGGCTGGCTGGATCTCCTTCCCCGGCACGGAAACTTGTGGCCGCCGCGCGGTAGCTAGGAGCGTTTCTTCGTCGTGGTCTGGTCTAAATGGGGTTATCAAGTTGTCCTCACCAACGCAATTAGCACTCGGGAAATAAAGGCAGTTTAGTCGCATTGGGTCACCAATTTAAACTTACCTGATCTGCTCGAACACGTACGGATCAACAACAGATCACTTTTCTCCAGGAGGGAAAATTTCCCTGCCTGATAGATCGATGCGATCCATCGAGATAAGCTCTGCTCCCCGCACTAATCTGAGTCGATCGAAGTGCTTATCTTCTGACCGTATCTATCTTGAATTACCCTGCTGTTGCTCGTTAGGAGTAAACAAGCAAGTAAACTCACACGGGCGAAAAGACTGGCCAACGCGACGCATGGCGCGCGCCTCTCGTGGACAGCACGCACACTAGCTAGAAGACGCTACGAGTGCATCGATCGATCGGTCAAGCGCGCGCCCGGCCGCGCCGTGCAACGGGACAAACGCGGCGTGCCACCTCGACGAGACGACGCCCCTTTCGCGGAAGCCCCCGCACACTTGCGCCGTGACGGCGACGCATGCAGCCCGGTCGAGCTAGCGCTCCGTTCCATTGGTCTACGTGTTCCAATTGCGCCCTCTCCGTCTCCCCCGGCACACCAAGGCGCACACCTTTCCGCCGCCGCCACTGGGCGCTGGCCGCCTGGCCCCAGCTGGCATATGCACGCATGATGTTAGAAGTAATCTTGTAATATGAAAATTTTAGTTTGCAAAGTTTGTATTAAGAAAGTTTAAGACGAGAAGTTGAATTAGGACAAGGAAATAGAATCCTATTCCGTTTGTAAGGACCGTAGTTTTGGGAATAAATATAGGGTTAGACCTAAGTTTTGTAAGCGAACAGAGCGAGAAGTAATAAAGAGAAAATTGTTCTAAAATATTTTGGCGTTCTGTTCCAACACATGATGCAGTGCTGCACCTTAATTCTTCTTTGATCTCTTGGTCCTGTTAAGTGGCAGACCGGCACAGCATGGGCCAGGTGGTCTAGGAGCCATGCCAGCCTAGCATGGTCGGTCCACCATGCTGTGTCAATATGGTCTAACTCATCTCTAGTGAGCTCAAGCATGGTGTGTTATAATCGTGTTATGCGGACCTATGGCTGATCCATTTGTACTGTTGTTGCACTGCGATCCACCCTCCCTCTCCACCACACATCACTGGCGTCGGCTTCTCCCCCTCCCCCACTACCCTATAGCTGGGCCTCCTCCCTTCCCTACCGCCTTTACTTCTCGGTTTGTCGAGACCTCCAAGTCTATCACGGGGAGGCAGCGGCACAGAGAGGCAACCACACGAGCGGCGAGCATGGATGGATGATATAACCGTACGACAAACACGCACGCGCTGACATGGGGTCCCTGGTGGCCATGGAGGAGACCTCACTACTACAAAAGGTCTATATTAGACGCCTTATCACATATGGTTTTCAAGAACCATTTGTGTTAAAGCTAATCACAGACGATAATGCTAGCGTGATCATCTAAGTTACTGGATATACTAAGAACCGTTTGTACGTCTGTGAAGTATCACAGACGGTTCATAAGAACCGTCTGTGATACTTCACAAATGGTTAGTTTCACGAACCGTCTTCGATACTTCACAGATCACATACGGTTTTTTGTGCAAATCGTCTGTGGTATTTTCTGCCAATATATAATACAGAGCCTTGACCTACTTAGGGTTTCCAGATCGTTCTAAGGTTTTTGCCTGTCACACACCTCACTCAAACGAAATCAAAAATCGTCCTCCACCTCCTTCCTGAGCTCGTTGCCGCCACCCATTCTCGACGCTGCCTCCCCCAAGCCCGTGTGTTTCCTCCCCGAGTTTGCACTCTCCTCCTCAAGCTCGTCGCCGCCGCCCGTCCTTGCCGCAGGCTTCAGGTTTGTTAATGAGCTTTTTTTTCATAAATGAAGCGTGAATCTAATCATTTGGAGCAACATTCTAGCCTATCCACTTTTTGATGCATCCTAACAGCAGTATCTCTGAAGAAAGGAGTGTGGAATTATGATTGGCTTGGATGATGCAAGCAGATCATTGTAGCCTATAATTTTAAATCTGTTGTATTGTAATGTCAAGAAAGTAGGCATATTACAATACCTTATATTGCTTTTAATTCAATTTGCAAAACAAAAAATATAGTTTTGTCACTGTTCTTGATACTAAGAAAAGTTTTAAAAAAATATTTTGTTTCGAACTTTAAGTCAATGAGTTTTTCTATTCTTGGATATGCAGCTTCAGTTTTGTTAATGAGTTTTTTTTGTCCCAATGAGCTTAATTTTCATTAATTAAAAACAGAAGTACAATCTGCATGCTACAAGAAAACCCGGTGCATCATAATGTGTACGTAAAAAGGGAAGGTGAGTGCACGTATTCAGGAAAGTAGTTTGAAACCAAATACATGTGGACCTTTCAGAAGTCATAAGATGGTTGTGCATAAATTGAGTTAGCATCATAATATTTGATTATGATGTAAAACTTGACATTTTTATTTATTGTTGACAAATAAGTTCTTTTACTACTTCTGAAGCTTTTTTACTTAACATTCCATAGTATAGAATTTGACTCCAGATGTATGTTTGACCTGGTGTATAAAAGATATAGGTGTTTCCCTTCTAAGGTATGTTTCAAGGGATATGCACGGCTAGAAATTATAGGAAGTAAATATTTATATAAAGAACACACATTAATTAGTACTAAAGCTTAATTTAACAAACAAACCTTCACAGGAACAACCTTGACTGAAAACTGCACATATAAAATAGTGCCTACAACCAAGATATATGACATGGAAAAGCTTTTCATGCTAAACAAAAACTCTAGGTGGAGATAGAACAATTGAAGGGAAAGTCTGATGTAATGGAGAAGAACAGAAGTGAATAAGATTCTGAGTTAATAAAAAAGATTTATGAGATGAAACAAAAACTGAAAGACATAGATGACAAATCGCAACATATTGAATCTCTTAAGAAGTTACTCATCATTAAGGAATGCAAGGCGAATGCAGCCAAAGCTAAGCTTATAGAGGTAATATAAAGGTTTTTAAGTATTTAATTCGACGTGGTTACTCATAATATACCAAGACACCCTTTTCACAACAACATAATTGCTTTTGTATGGATTAAGAGAAATGACTGGAAGTCAATCAGTTATTGGTGTCAAACAAATAAGCTAAATTGATCAAGAGGTGTTTGTCAAGACTTGCGAACTGAAAGGTATAAGAGGTGACTTCGAAAAAAAGGCAAAATAAGATCAGGAAATCAGAATGGCATCGTTTCAAACTTAACACTGTTGATGGAAAGGCAAAGGTAACTATTTTAATTATGTTGTTTGATATTATTTCTAGATACTTTTCTTTCATAGTTGTTAGCATCCTTTCTGCCCATTAAATCTTTGTATATGGTGCATGTAGTCTAAAGTCTTCAATTATTTGAATTTTCACTTGTCATTGTTACTTCACGAACTTGTGTTCGTGTACCAATGAATAGTTGTTTGAATTAGATATCTCTGAAATATAGCTGGTCCCATTGGTAATACATGCAGCCATTTTTTACAGAAAATATTTACAGTCTATAGTGTACTTATATACACACGATGATGCAGAAAATTATTATGGAAGATGATGAGAAACTTCAAGATTTGAAGGGAAAATGTGGGGAATGTGGCATACAATGCCGTCACACAGGCCCTCCTTGAGTGCAAGGGGTACAATCCGTGTGGGAAATACCTTGTGCCGGAACTATGAAACTTCAGAGAGAACAAAAAAGCCTCTGTTGCGAAAGCTATTGCACATATGATGGCAGGCACAAAAAATGATATGAGCACTTGAACAACCAAGTTCTTTGAACTTACCTAGAACTTTATTACATATTTTTTGTGATTTGATGACATTTATGCAACCATGTTTTGGACCTTCTCTTTAGTATATTATTCAAGTATCTACTACTTGTTTCTTCTCTTTTTTTCCCTACTTGTCATATCACTAATTCTTTACTAGTTTATTTCTCACTGTGTAGAGGCTCTAATGCTCCTATTGATTGCTTATTGTTAGTTTATATCTGAGTTGATTTCTAAAATAGATGTGCTATGGTGTAATCTGTAATCTAATTGTGTTGTGATATAATTTGAATTGATTTGTGATGGTATATGTGTACTTGTAGATGTGTAATATGTAATCTACTTGTTTTAGAGGACATGACTAGCATTTCCTGAGGCTAGCCAAAAAATAGAAAAAGCTTCAGTAATACAAAATAATATCACAGACGATTCCTTAGAAAACACCGCCTGTGATACATCTCATATCACAGACGGCTGAGACACAGACGATTCTTGATATAGATTATCACGGACGGTCTGTATCAAGAACTGTATGTGATAAGTGTTTCATAGATGGTTCAAAAACTATTTGTGATGCGTCGTATTATCACAGACACATACTTACAGACGGTTCAGAAAACCGTCTGTGATGACATTTTTGAATCATCTGTGATGGCCTTTCTGCAGAAGTGCCTCCACCTCAAGATCTATGGCCATGGAGGAGATCTCCACTTCAGATCCATGGCCATAGGCCTCTATGGACGCCATCCGACGAGGTGCATACAGAGATCAATGGCAAGGTGGTGGGAGTGGGCCAAGCAGCGGAGGCGTCGGAGGTGGTCGCTTGGGCGGAGACAATGAGGTGGGGGTGCCACCGCCTCCTGCATCGTCGAGGAGGAACGATGGTCGATGATGCCGTTGTCGTCGATGAGAGAGAGAGATGCTGATAGAGTACTTGGGTAAGGGAGAGTGCGAAGGCCGGATGAGCTATATGGTGCTCTTCTGCAGTGTGTGATAGGCTAGGCTAACATAGTATTTTGTTGGTGATTGATGGACTAGGTTATGTGAATTATGATAGTTTTGATGAATGGGCTACTTTCATATCGAGTCAGTCTAGGCATAACCCAATTGTTTATGTCGTGCTCCTCATCGAGATGAGTTTCCAAACTTAGCGTGGCTCAATCATTCTTGTTGTACTAGCCTAACTCACGCACATCCATGCTGTGCAGTGCCTGTCAAGCTAGGTACTAGCCTAAAATAGCCTAACCTGATTCTCAGATCTACTTTGCATGGACAGGGATCGGAGAGACAAACAAAAGAAACGAAACTATTACTGAGTTAGGGCCTATTTGTTTTAGCTTTTGATTCTAGATTCTGACCCCTAAAGCAGAATAAAAAACAAACAATCCGATTCTAGAATATGATTATCACAATCCAGCCTACTCATATACATTAGAATCCACAGTCCATTTCATATGTGCTTTTGGATTCTAACTTTTGGAGAATCAGTTTCTCTATAGCCACAATTCAGAATCAACTTTTAGAGAATTCAAAACAAAAACAAAAGGAAGTGTAAGCCAAAGGAAAGAAGCAAGAGGTGAAGAAAATCTTGCCGTGCTCGTCAGCTGCACCACGTGTCGCTTGGCGATCTCGAGACGGCGGATAACCATTGGACCTTTGGCGCGGACGGATTCCGGACACTTGCCGAGATATAAAAGCGGCTTTGCTCGGTGTCACGGATCGTGGGGCCCGCGGTTTCTTTACCGGCAATCGCAAAGACCACATGTTCGCATCTCCGGACGTGGACACGTAACGCCGCACGCCCGGTTTTAAAGAGGCCGCCCGGGCCGGGAGTCGGGAGAGGTCGGAACGAATAGAATAGCTAACTAGCTACAGGATCAATCGTTCGGCATGGACCGTGGCGATCACCACCAGCACCAGTTCTTCATGCCTCAGCCGGTGCAGCAGCACCTGTGCATGCCGATGATGGACGAGCAGTTCTTGGGCAGTGGTGGAGGCGGCGGCGCGGCGCCGGGGAGGGGCGCTGCCGGGGAAAGGAAGCGGCGGTTCACGGATGAGCAGATACAGTCGCTGGAGTCCATGTTCCACGCGCACCACGCCAAGCTGGAGCCGCGGGAGAAGGCGGAGCTGGCGCTCGAGCTGGGCCTGCAGCCGCGGCAGGTAGCCATCTGGTTTCAGAACAAGCGCGCGCGGTGGCGCTCCAAGCAGCTCGAACACGACTACGCCGCCCTCCGCGCCAAGTACGACGCCCTCCACGCCCGCGTCGAGTCCCTCAAGCAAGGAAAGCTCGTCCTCACCGCACAGGTAATCAAGCAAACCGAATCGCACGTAGCTGCGTTGGTTAATCCAGTACGTCGCTAACTTTTTCTTTGGTACATGCGCGGTGGTTTATATATGTGCAGTTGCACGAGCTACGCGAGAGGCTGAGGGGGCGGGAGGAGCGCGGCGGCAACGGTGTCTCGACGGCGACGGCGACGGCAAGCAGCAGCAGCTGCAACGGCAGCGGCGAGGAGGTCGACGACGACAAGAGGAACGTCATCGGTTGCGTCGACATCGAGCCGCCGGAGAGCTGCGTGCTTGGCGGGACGGCGTGCGCCACGCCGGCGGACGTCTCGGTGGGGTCCGAGTGTGACGACCATCTCAACTACGACGGGGTCTTCCCGGAGTCCTTCTGCGCCACGCCGGAGCTCTGGGAGTCGTGGCCGCTCGTCGAGTGGAATGCGGTGGCTTGAACGGAGTAGTATACGTAGGTTTGTGTGTGTAACGTACGTGCATGTTGTGCTCGATCCCTCGTCCTGTTGGGATGGAAGGGGCCTGTGCCAATGACGCGTGGGGCCGGGTAGTAGATGGGGGATGCAAAGGGTTTGAAGTGACGAAACCTTGGGAGGCAACTAGCCAATGGGCCGTGTGTTTGGATGCTGCAAAAAATGGAGTTACCTAGAGCTTATTGGTGCCACTTTGAATTCAAATCTGAATAATCCATTGGAAGCATGTTCGGTTGATAATAAAGTATCGAGTCTGTGCATATTCTAATCGCAGGAGTCAACCTTACGATTTTGTAGCGCACTCCAAACTTTGATCATGGTTATAATTTAATGGGATTTTGAAGATTTCAATTGTGATTGGTGAATAATAAATTTATCACAACGGAATCAACAAAATAAAATATGTGAGAAATTTTATATATACGCATCTTTGCCTTCTTCTGATCAACCTTGCTTTATTTCTAGTTCTCTCTTCTCCCTCTGCTTGCCTCTCTAGACTTCTCTAAACCTTACCATGTACACTTAAGTCGCCTTACACGTTTTTTGACATTATAGAGGGATTGAGATCCTGTGTACTAGAAATGAGTAACACAAACGTATCTTTCTTCACATCTAGGTAGTTCGGCTAGCTAGAAATCCGACAACTAAGACATGCACGGCCAAAAAGTTAATTGAGTCTCTCCATAAGTCACAAGCACATCGATTTATCACTTGATCACTCTCTTGAACGTTGTTTCCCAGAATACCAGTTGAATACAGCCTGTTATTGCTCGCCTTTCATGTTGTTGATAAACCGGCTAACAAATTAAGAATGCAATAATTAAAGTCCTAATAGCCCGCTTGACATGTCAATATATGTATTGGCATGCTGTGCATAATATGTGTTTACTAAGTCCCATTTAGAACATGCGAAATATATATACGGGATTTTTTTTTTTTGGAAATTACATTGTTTTTAAATTTCCGTTAAATTTCTTGGCTCGATCTAAGCAAACCCTAAGGAGGTGTCCGAGAAATTTAAGCGGTAGGACGCACCATCCTAGAAATCTTTAGCCTCCATTTTTAATATTCATTTCATCCAGAATCCCAACTCATTCAACGTACGAACCCTTTTCTGTACACTCAACATAGAGTAGAGGCACACCCTGGCCCTGAAGTAGCACAAATTTCCTTCAGTCCATCGCTCATGATCGGGCGCATGATCTGGCCGGAACGGTCGCGATGAAATACACGTCAAAGAAAAGGATATCGTTGTTCTACACACAGTAGCCGGTAGGTACTTGTCGCCTCATCGCGGTACAATCAACAGGAGCTGAATACGTGCCAGAGCTTTCGTTTTGGAATCTAGCGAACATTCGACTCGGCATGCATGTCGATCGACGTTTCCTTTATTCTGTTTGCTGCTATGCATTTTGCCGTTAAATTTTGGAAGATGCTGACGAGGACAATGCTAACATAAGATAACCCAACTCGAACTGAGAGTTTGTTTGGATCTATTAGTACTAATAGTTAGCTGTTAAAATTAACAGCTATGGATCTAAACAGACATGCTAATAGACCTGCTAATTATTAGCAGCCCACCTTACTAACAATTAGTTCATTAGCAGGTTGTACCCTACTAAAAGCTGCTCATAGATAGCCAATTGACACTTTTGTCCTCCCTCCAAATTTATCCAATTGGTATTATGATCATTTCTCCTTAATTGATTGATTTTGCGGACTTTATTAGTAGGTGGATCTAAACAGCCCCTACTAATAATTAGCAGCTAATAGTTAGCTCTAACTATTAGCACTAATGAATCTAAACATGATCTAAATATAAATAAAATCATTCAAAAGATAAGGGATGCTGGAAGCCAAGGTACCACGATCCAGCTGGGGCCGAACGGGTGTCGTTAACGAGTTCTCTTCGACAGTGTCATGACAGAAACGCAAAATGATTTAGCCGCAGAGATATTCCCGAGAATTCCATGGAGATTACTTCGTGGACGTGTGGGACAACACATGCATTTTATGAGTACTTTCTTGGGGATGGTATTTTTGGCAAATATACGGGCCTGTGCATATTGTAGTCGTTTATTTTTGGCAAACAGTAAGGATATGTGGTGAGAAACCTTTTATTCTAAGAGTCTGTTAAAGAAAAGGTCATTTGATCTTATCATAGGCCTTTTCGAAATCCACTTTAAAAATAATCCCATCCAACGTTTTCTTATGCGTATCGTGAAATCTTTCCTGAAGAATTATTACACCGTCCATTATGTTTCGACCAGGCATAAAAGCAGTTTGTGTTGACCGTACAACATGTTCAGCGACACTAGATATCTTGTTCATGCCAACTTTAATGAAAATTTTGAAGCTGACATTAAGAAGACAGATCGGTCGATAATGTTGTGTTTGTTTTGCATCTTTATTTTTTTTGGAAAAAGTGTGATAATACCAAAATTTAGCCTAAACAAAGGGAGCGCACATTTATGCAAATCATGAAACATTGCCATTAAGTCATTTTTAATTACCTCCAAAAACATCAGGTAAAATTCAGTCGGAAACACGTCTGTTCTAGGTGCCTTATTATGTTCCATTTGAAATATTGCCGCCCTCACCTCTTTCTTATTGAACACTTCTGTGAGAACATCATTCTCCAAATTAGAAACCTGAGGGATATCATCTTGGCAAGATTCAATCATAGAAAAATGATTGCTATTTGGTGGTCCAAAAAGACCTTTATAATATTTGGCTATGTACTTCCATATTATTCCTTCATCTTGGTCGAGTTGAAAAATTCTTTGTTTCCGATGCTTACCATTTGCAACCAAATGAAAATATTTAGTGTTTTTATCCCCTTCAAGTATATGTTTAACTTTTACCCGTTGGTACCATTTAATTTTCTCCTCACGTAGCAATTGAGCAAGCCTCTCATTAGAGCGTTGCTTCATATAAATATCCTCATTGGATAACCCAGTATTATCTAATTTTTTTGTCAAGTTTATTGATAATGTAGAGTAATTCTCTCTTTTCTTTTCTATAGGTTCCACTTGTACCCCTCAGTTATTGTCTAAGACTTCTGATTTTAAATTGTGAGTTATGGAAGAGTTTCCTGATGAATTGATTGTTCTGCTTCATAGCGTTAATTTTACAGATTTCAAGTTTTTTTACGGAACAAAGAATTTCAAGTTTGTTTATGATGATTGTATGTCTGTATTACAGTTTTGAAAGACAATGTTTGTGCACTGTTTTTTTAGAATTTGAGCAAGCAGCACGTACGACAGCACAATCCTAGCTAGTTTTGATCAGGGTTAATAAAATCGTATCGAGCTCGAGTTTCGCCGACCGGGTGGTAGCGAAAATCGCAAAAAATTGTTTGCAAAGTCAAACAAATTTGAAATCTTGTCAAACCGATGAGAGATTTTCGTGGTAAATGATCAAAATTAGCTTAAAAATGGTCGAATTTCGAGCGGTTTTTTTGGCAAAAACCGGTGAGAGTTGGAAAACATGGGGGAAAATTGCAAAAACAATTTGTAAAAATCCATGAAAGGCTAAAAAATAGGGGAAATGTAATAAATATGTAAAAAAATGCGGAAAAACATGAAAAAAAATTCCGGTATGATCTTTTCTGAATATGGAAAAATTTCGACCTGACCTTTGCTATATTTTAGACAATTTCAAATTGTAAATTAGGTATTTAGCAATAATATGTCAACAAATAATCTTTCATTTCAATACTACTGATATATCAATCCAACAAGTGCAAAAATAGGTATTCACATAATGACATACCAATACCATTTTCATATCAACACCATTTACATTTTAATACCTTTCATTTGAATTTATGAAGTAGGCATAGCTTCGTTGTTCTTCCATTGTCTCACATATGCCATGTTCGACCTACATGAACGGAATATTGTTACTACATATACTTCAACAAATATTGATACTAAATATAATTGAACAAATATTGCTACTACATATACTTCAACAAATATTGCTACTAAATATAATTGAACAAATATTGCTACTACATATACTTTGACAAATATTGGTACTAAATATAATTGAATAAATGTTGCTACTACATATACTTCTACAAATACTGCTACTAAATATAATTGAAAAAATATTGCTACTACATATACTTCAACAAATATAGTTACTTGACATAATTGAACAAATATTGTTACTTGACATACTCGAACAAATATTGCTACTTGACATACTCGAACAAATATTGCTACTTGACATACTCGAACAAATATTGGTACTAAAAATTCATGAACAAATATACAGTGAGATTTCATCATGAACACAGTGAGTATTTTATCATGAAGTAAATATTGGTATTAAAAATGCACATACATTCATCAACAAGACAAAGCTCTAACTACCGAGCGGTATTCAGACAAAAATCGAGCGAAAACCGAGCTCAATTCACGTTTTTTGTTCAAGATCTTGAAATTCGCCCTCCGCTTTGATTTTCACTCAAACCGAGCGGTTTTCAGGACTTACCACTCGAAAATCGTGGGCTCGACGGCAAGCTTATGTCGGATCTGAGCGGAGGCGATGCTGTCGGCAAGAACGCATGATGGGGAATTTGGCTACGCAATTATTGTGTCCATTTGACGCTGCTGACTGCTCACGAGGTCAAGGCAAATGAGTTGGGTTGGGGTGGGCCAGGCGGGCTGAAAGCCTGCAGGCATTTTCTCTTTTTTTCGATTTTCTAATTTCTATAATTTGAATGGCTCACAAAAGTCTCCAAACTTTGTTTTCTAAAAAAATATTCACACAAAGGTCATAAATCTATTAATACTAATTTTAGAGAATTCTTGGACAATTTTTTTCAAATTTTCTAGCTTTTTTTTGAATTTAAATTTGAACTTTACCGGTAAACCGAGCGGTGTCATTTCTCAAGCCGGCACGATACGGGTAAAAATCCCGGTTTTGGTCGGTTTTTTGAACCTGGTTTCGATACCCTCTGCAACCAATTCGAGCATGACAAATCGTGTACACTGACTAGATTCTATTGGGGCAACTTTATCGATCCTTTCATGTTTGATCGCCAATTCACCAAAAAGCACTTTTACACCTGATGGCGACTTGCTCAAAGAAAAGGAGACTAAAGTTGCGACTTGAAAACTGAAACCTCCATTGAAAAATCTATGTTTTGGAACGCTTTCAGCCCGTGAAATCTTCTAGAAACACCGAAAAGGCACAACGAAAAGCTGGGCCTCCTTCGTAGGCTAACCGGGCAAACACCGTTGTGGGGTGATATCGCTCATGATTTAATTATTCCACTGCTTTACTGTCGTCTATGGGCCTATGGCCGTATTGATCATAGTACTTGGACTGTTATTTGTTTTCTTAAGCACGCAGTGTTCAGTTACGCTGCCACTTTGAGATGCGCCTACTTTGGTCAACCACTGTTTGATCTCAAAATCGCACTATGTTATTTGTTTTCTTAAGCACGCAGTGTTCAGTTACGCTGCCACTTTGAGATGCGCCTACTTTGGTCAACCACTGTTTGATCTCAAAATCGCACTATCTTTGAAAGGAGCTACGCTTAATGTCACTGAGAGCTCATGGTCCCTGACTTCTTGGTTAATTTTCAGTTGCTTCAAATCGACCTTGTGATCTTGTCGTCAGGGTTAACAATTTCGTTTTCGAACTGAATTTCGAGAATTGCTCGGCACCGATTTTTCGCGAAAACCGGTCGAAATTCGGTAAAAATCGATCGGTTTGCGAAAGTCAAACAGATGGTCAAAGCAATTCAAAAAAATGAAAACCGGTCAAAAAGCTCGAAAACCGACGACAGAAGGAAAAATGGTGGAAATGAAAGGAAAAATTGAAAAAAATGAAATTTTTTTGAAAAATTACACAAAATCCCAATTAATCTATAAAACACCTCAAATAAATTTAAATAATTTTTGAAATCATTTGTTACTTCTAAAAAATCCAAAACAGCAATTAAGGAAAAGGAACAAAGATATTGTCAGATTTTTATAAATATTTAAAAGATTTTTTATATTCTGAAAATTTAATGTAACCATAAATAGTTCCAAAGTATTATGCAATAAAATTTTAAAAAATATTAGACTTCATTTAGTACCTATATAAAATCAAAAATAGAAGAGCATATATAATGATAATATCACTTTGAATTTTTAAAAATACACATATCGATCATCTTCTCAAGATTTTACATAATCATTGTAAATAAGTTATAACATCACAAAAAAGTTTAAGAAATATTAGACTTCATTTTGTGCCCCTAGAAAATAAAAACTAAAGAGCATATATTGTGACAAGATCACCGCTCGAATTTTTAAAAAATGTACGTATCTGATAATAATCTGAAAATTTTATACAATCATTAGGATGGCCTCAGGACCGCACAAAAAAAATTTCAAATTGTTTTGACACTTTTTGCAAAATTTCTATAAATTTTTTAAATTTACTATTCATCTGAACGGTTTTCCGAACGGTTTTACTTGCCGAACCGGCTCGGCACGACCGGTTTTCGCGAAAACCGACCGGTTTTCGTCGGCATTTTAAACCCTGCTTGCCGTTAGTACGAAGGAAAAAAAATCATTTCCTGTCTACACAGAGAGATTCATCAATCATCAAGGAGGCACGTACTGTGCCCGCCGTCGCCACCATGGTCCCGGACTTGATCTCACAAAAGCTTCATCAATCATCAACCAGCCGCTGAATCAGCAGTGCCGCTTTAACAGATGCAGAGCTAGCGGCCGGCCGGAAGCATTCACGCACGTTGCACCGATCGGGCCATGGGGTGGCTGGGCAATTAACGTACCTGAGAGGGACCAGACGAAAGCTCGATCGATCGGCACGGCGATGAGATGCGTTGTGAGCGCGCACATGAGCAGGCGTCGTTGTTCTGGTGGCGAAGGATCGGAGCGCGGCCGTGGCGCCAAGTCGAGTTTGGTTGGTAAGTGTCAATTTTGCGTGAGCGCTAGTACAGATGTACCGGCCAAACCCTTGCTTTCTGTGGTGCTTTGTTCAACACGGTGGCACCGATAGACTCAGCGAAGTCGTCGTATTATCTAGTCCGGTAGATTGACCGAAGGCATCCTCGAAGAAACTTGAGCAAGGCATTTGTTTGCATCAAAATTCGGCAAGTTTATGCAAATCAGGCAATAAAATTAAAGATACAGAAACTAACGGAAGATTGGAAAGAATCCGAGATATTTGGTAACTGCAAGATTTTTAAGGAAACAATCGTCCAAGATAAAGCCGATACGGATACGGACTCAAGCGTGTTGTAGTAGGACACGATCGGCCGAAGGATATAAAAGAAGGGCCAAAGCAAGCTGTAGAGAGGAATCAACACAATACAATCAACCAGCTTTTTCTTTTCATCTTTTTCCTGTCGACTAGGAGTAGTTCTTATAATTTAGCCTTTGTAATCGATTTTGATCAATAAAGTTGCGCATCGCCGATTGTTGATCTTCGTCAATTACACCCCAGGTTCGATCTATTCTGATTTTGTTGCGCATCGCCTTCTTCAGAATTGATCTACCTTTACCCTCTGATTAGCCTTAATCGGCTAATTAGATTTATCCTGATACTTTAATCTTGATCGGCTTCAGGCTGATTAAGTTTAAGCCGATTGATATTGACGATCGACTTAGAGTAAATTTTATTGTTTTTACCTTGTCGATTCTGTCAAATCGACCGCACGCTCTGAACAGTGTTAAATGCGGTGTCTTTGTTGTCGAAACCCTACCTCAAGTTTTTGGCGCCAACACACTTTTGCACGCCAAGTGGGACACGCAATGTCTTCATCAGGGAAGTCGATTCCACCATCAGATCTCAACTCAGAAGCTATAATCGTCCCAACAATGGGCGATTTATCCGCGGAACAGCGCCAAGAAATTGAAGCTCGGAAGGCTGCGGCCTGGAAGAGATGATGCTAAGTTGCTATCGAAGACAAAACGTGGCGTCACTCAAAAATCCGCCCTGCCGACGGTCAACACCCTGGGTGATGCGGGTGTAACAGAACAAGTAAGCCGATATCTACCTGCCCAAGCCGAATTATCGGCTATGATTAATCAGTCTGTGCATCACGCTTTAATAAACCAATCATCGGCTCTGGTGACAACACTTAAGCCGATGATAGCAAATAGCGTCAAATCTATAGCCCAGGAGTTAGTCTCGTCAGGAAGTCTGCTAGATCCATTACAAGCTCTGCCGAATTATCCTGTTTTTTCAATACCATAGAACACGCGAGCACTACGGTCGATCCTAAACCATCGGTCAGAACCTCACCTCCCACAATGATGCCCACACAACCTACGGTCATATTGCCTAGGGACCCTCGGTCAAGTGGGGTGAGTCATTACCATGCCTATACCGACGCCGCTAGGTTGGATGCGTCAATCAATTTGCCGCCATCGGCTCCGTTCTACGCCTTTCCCCAATCGGTTTCACAGCCGATTGGCTCCGAGAGATTCCCACAAGAATCTACCTTGCAAAGGAACCCAGGTCCACACAGGGTAGTAACATACTCTGAGTCATTTGTTCCGGTACCGAAAACTCAAACAAGGCATAATCGACGCGATCAGTATGGTCGTATGCCGACGGCACAGCACAATTGGCAGCCCGAGCTTACGCTCGGGGGGCAGGATGCCGATTATGACCGACATTATCAAGGGCCTGCTATACCAATGGCCGATAATGCTAATCGGACCGATCGGATCTGCATCGCTTTGAGGACCAATTTGGCATACAACCAAAAGGAAAAGTGATCGGCTATAGAAAGCCGTACCCTGATTACATTGATCGCATGCCTTACCCTCACAATTTCAGAGTCCCGGACTTTGCCAAATTCTCCGGGAATGATTCTATCACCACCCTGGAGCATGTCGGACGCTTTATCGCGCAATGCGGTGAAGCGGCCCAATCCGACGGGCTTAAAATTAGGTTGTTCCCATTGTCTTTATCTGGGGCAGCATTTACTTGGTTCACTTGTTTACCTCGGTCGGTCCATTTATGGAGCGATTTGGAAAGCCGATTCCATGAATATTTCTTTTCAGGTAGTTTGGAGCTTAGAATTTCAGATTTGAGTTCTGTGCGCCAAAAGTTTGGGGAATCGGTGACGGATTACATCAAGAGGTTTAGAGAAATTAGGAATCGGTGTTTTAGCGTTACGTTGCACGACAACCAACTTGTCGATTTAGCATTTCAAGGTTTGATCCGCCGCTTAGGAGAAGTTTGGAGGCCAAGAATTCATCGACCTTAGCCACTTATTGCATCGCGTATCGACTCAAGAAAGCCGATTCACTGATAACAAAGCATTCAAAGATAGATTCAAAAATAGCAATAACAAGGAAAAGGATAAGGCCAAGGTCAATATGGTTGAATATTGTCCTAGTGATTCGTCGGACGACGAGGAAGCAGAAATAAACATAGCCGAATGGGTAAAAGGATCCAAGAAATCCTTAGTCTGTTCTTGGCCTAAGCCGACTAGGAACAAGTCGGAAGTTAAGTACTCTTTTGATGTTTCTAAGTGCGATCGTATTTTTGATTTACTTCTGCAAGAAAAGATAATACGATTGCCGGAGGGACATGTGATACCATCGCCTGATGAGATCAAAAAGCGCAGGTATTGCAAGTGGCATCATTCTTATTCGCATAACACTAATGAATGCAATATCTTCCGTCAACAGATCCAGTCTGCTATTGAAGATGGTCGATTGAAGTTTGCCGATGAGCCGATCATGCAGGTTGATGTTGATCCGTTTCCTATCAACATGGTACAGTGCTCGGCTAAAGGAAAAGAGCCGATGCAAGATGAGCAGAAAAAGGATCAACAAGTCGACATACTGATCAAGCTCGGCGCCGCCAAACACTAAAGATTACCATCGGTTCCTTACAAATAGAAGCCGATCGAGATGGGAAAAATTCAAGGACCATTAAACCCAAGGGAATCCCGGTGGGTAAATGGTACAAAGCGAAGAAGTCCCCATCAAGGCGGCCGCGAAAAGTTAGGTCCAACGTTCTCACAATTAATGGAGAAGTATGAAAGGATGAACAATGACCACGACATCATACCCGTCGGTCGGATAATTTGTACCGTCTGAGAACGTGGAGAGGGCACATAGATGGTGTCCTTTGGCGATTTCTTTGGGAGAGAGGAGTAGCGTTGCCATCACCGTATACCGCGATGGAACATTATCCCGAGACGATTGGCCAATGCAATCGGCGGTAGGCTATCTGGGCCAATCGAGAGCAAGACGAAGTCACGAAGGCGGTTCATGAAAGAATATCTAAACCGAATCAAGAACCAAGCCAAGCCAAGACACGCAAGCCAGTTCTAATCAAGAAGACTTGGTTGGTCAAATCGAAAGCGGTGGAACCTAAACCAGTGGTGCCCATTAGGCTGAGCCGATCCAACGACGACGGCTTGAGAGACTAAGGACGCAAGAAATTCGTGAAGCCGATCTTTGAGAGAGAGAGCGAAGTATTTAATGAACCGTCCAATCAAATGCGTCAAGAAAGAGTGGAGAAGAAAAGAACAAGCGAAGAAGATTTGAATCGGTGATGACTTGATTCTCCATGATTCGGATGGCACGCCTCAATGGATATTAACATGGTGTTCACGTTACCAGCTGAGTTCAAAGTCAGAACTAAATCGGCCAAAGAGGCAGTTGCTCAGTTGTGCTCTGGCGTGCAGAGCGCCGTCTTTGAGAAACCCAAAGACGATCATCGGCATCTGAAACCATTGTATCTGAAAGGATATATAAATGGCAAGCCGATATCAAGAATGCTGGTAGACGGAGGCGCCACAGTGAATCTAATGCCATACACAACTTGCAAAAAGCTGGGTAAGTCTGATGAAGACTTAATCAAAACTAACATGGTTCTGAATGACTTCACAGGTGACCCTACAGAAGAAAAAGGTGTCATGGTCACAGAGCTGACTGTCGGTAGCAAGACTTTGCCGACAGCATTCTTTGTAATTGATGCCAAAGGAAACTACAGTGTGCTGCTCGGACGGGATTGGATTCATGCAAACTGTTGTATCCCATCGACCATGCATCAAGCACTTGCTCAATGGAATGGAGAAGAGGTTGAGGTCGTTATAGCCGATACATCGGCTCATATTGCCATGGCTAGCTCCGATGCGAATTGGCAACACGAAGAAGCTGGCTGCATATTGGGCAAGGCGCTGGACGACTGCGATTTCATCTGTGTGAGCAAGTCAGGACTCATGCCGATCAGTGTCAAGCCGGGCACTTTTGATCGAGCAAATGAAGTATTACGCCGATGGGGACAAGAAAAACATTGAAGACACTACAGGACAAAATGCAAAGCTATCGGCAAATAACGGATAGCTACGAAGCCATAGAAGACTTTGAAGAAATCGAAAAGTTAGGTCAAGGGTTCACATCCACCGACTTGCTTGAAGAAGTCGATATAGGTGGCGGTGATAGAAAAAGACCAACTTTCGTTAGTGCAAATCTAGATGTAAAGTACAAGGAAAAACTAATAAAAATACTTAGAAATTATAAGGATTGTTTAAGCTTGGGAGTATCATGAGATGCGGATTAAGCCGTCAAGCGGTGGAACATTGGCTACCAATAAAATCGGGCTATCGGCCGTTTAAACAACATCGAGCGTTTTAATCCACCTTGTACCAAGTCATAAAAGAAGAGATAGAACGATTGTTGGAAGTAAAGTTTATCGGGCCTTGCCGATCTGTTGAATGGGTTTCCAACATCGTTCGATCATGAAGAAAATGGAAAACTTGGTATCGTCGACTTTAGAGATTTGAACAAGGCGGCGCCAAAAGGCGAATACCCTATGCCAATAGCCGATATGCTTATCGATCTTGCATCGAAAACAAGATCATAAGCTTTACGGATGGTAATACCGGTATAACCGGATACTCATGGCGAAGCCGATATACCAAAGACGACCTTGGATGTCCGGTGCGATAGGGTTATTCGAGTGGGCGATAATGACTTTCGGCTTGAAAAGCGCCTGAGCAACGTATCGGGCAATGAATCTGATCTTTCACGACTTAATCGGCCACATTGTCGAAATTTATATTGATGATGTAGTGGTAAAATCTGCCGAAGATTTCCAACATCTGGTCGACTTAGAGAGGGTGTTCAAAAACATAAGATCGCACGGTTTGAAGATGAATCCTTATAAGTGTGCGTTCAGTGTGTCGGCGGGACAGTTTTTAGGCTTTATGGTACATGAATGAGGAATCGAAGTCAGCCAAACAAGGGTCAAGGCCATAGCCAATACTAAGCCGCCAACATGTAAAAACGAATTACAAAAGTTGATCGGCAAAATTAACTACCTCCGTCGGTTCATCTCGAACCTCTCTGGTAGGATTCGTGCTTTCACTCCATTGCTGAAGTTAAAAGAAAACGAGGAATTTATATGGGGAGCCGATCGTGAAAGCTTTTGTGAAGTAAAAGGTATTTATCCAACCCTCCATCTTGGTCCTGGCTGCACCTCAAAAGGGTATTCCATTCAGATTATATGTCTCGGCCGAAGAAGATACTATTGGAGCTGTTTTGGCACAAGAGGTACATGGTAAAGAGAGGGTTATCTTTTATTTAAGCCGACGGTTGCTGGACGCAGAAGTCAAGTACCCTTTTATCGAAAAACTATGTTTATCCTTGTACTTCTCATGCACAAAACTAAGGCACTACATACTAGCATCGGCTTGTAAGGTCATCTGCAAAACCGATGTTATAAAATATATATTGTCAGCTCCAATTCTGCGAGGTCGACTTGGCAAATGGGCTTACGCCTTGATCGAGTTCGACTTATCATATGAATCAGCCAAAGCAGTCAAAGGACAAGTCCTAGCCGATCTTATAACAGGACATGACACATCAACAAACTTAGTCTTGGTCGTACCATGGCAATTGTTCTTTGATGGATCAGTATGTGGGGAAGGAGATGGTATCGGTATTGTACTCACCTCACCTAGAGGACATAACTTTGAATTTGCATTCCGGCTAAATAGCCGATGCTCAAACAACCAGGCCGAGTACGAAGCATTACTCAAAGACTTACAGTTGTTGGAAAATATTGGAGTGAGCACTGTTGAGGCATATGGTGATTCACTATTAGTAGTACAGCAAATAAAAGGAGAATACCAATGTCGAGATGAAGTGCTATGGAAATACCTGGAACAATGCCTAGAAATCATCGTCTCGTTTGCATCATTTTCTATCGGTCATGTTCCTCGAGAATTGAACGATAGAGCTAATACTTTAGCTCAACAAGCATCTGGGTATAAAGATGTTGGCCGAAGTCAGGAAACCGAACTGGTAGACAAAGCAATTATGTGCACGGGTATTGCCGACTGGAGAACGCAGATAAAAGACTATCTAGTCGACCCATCTAAACCGACGAAACGAAGGATACAGCAACAAGCGTTGAAGTATGTTGTTATGGACGATATACTGTATTATCGGACTATGGAAGGCTTGTTGTTAAGATGTTTAGGGGTTGAAGAAGCGCGAGTGGAGATGGGTGAGGTGCATGAAGGTATTTGTGGTTCTCATCAATCGGCACATAAGATGAAATGGATGCTCAGACGGACAGGTTATTTTTGGCCGACAATGCTAGAGGATTGCTTCAAATATTATAAAGGATGTCAGACGTGTCAAAAGTTTGGCAACATCCAACTAGCACCAGCATCGACGTTACATCCGATTATCAAACCTTGGCCGTTCAGGGGTTGGGGAATAGATATAATCGACCAAATATTTCCTGCCTCTAGTAAAGGCCATAGATTTATTTTGGCCGCAACCGATTATTTTTCAAAGTGGGTCGAAGCTATACCACTTAAAAAAGTGACCAGTGTTGAGGCGATTAGTTTTGTGAATGAACATATCGTCCATCGGTTCGGAATACCACAAACAATCACGACCGATCAAGGTACGGTATTCATGTCTAATGAGTTTCAAGGTTACGCCACGAATCTAGGGATCAAATTGTTAAACTCTTCGTCATATTACGCTCAGGCTAATGGACAGGCCGAGTTGTCTAATAAAACACTAATCAGATTGATCAAAAGAAAAATTGATGAGAAGCCAAGAAATTGGCATTCGACTTTATCAGAGTCACTTTGGGCTTATCGGCTATCTTATCACAGAGCGACAAAACTTTCACCTTACCAATTGGTGTATGGACAAGAAGCTGTTTTACCCGTGGAGATTAACATTGAGTCTATACGAATAGCCAGACAAAATGGTTTGTCGGCTCAAGATTACAATGATTTAATGGTCGACAGCTTGGATGAATTAGCGGAGTTACGATTGTCTACGCTTGATCGGCTTAAGAAGAATAAGATCAGAGTTGCAAGAGCATATAATAAAAAAGTTATGCCTAAGTCTTTTGATTTAGCTGATTTGGTATGGAAAACAATATTGCCTGTTGGCTCGAAAGATAACCGATTTGGAAAATGGTCACCTACGTGGGAAGGGCCATATAAAATTAATCGGCTAGTCGGCGGAAACTCGTACTTGCTAGAAACGTTAGAAGGGTATGTATTGCCTAAAGCAATTAATGGGAAATACTTAAAGAAATACTACCCTAGTGTTTGGATTGGAGCCTAGCCGATTGAATATATGTTGAGCCAAGATTAACACGATGTTGTTAATCGGTGAAAAGATTGCAAATTCTGGAAATATAAGTAAAATACGAATCGGTTAAATAGCCGATCGTAAACATGGCAAAATTACAAAGCATTCATGAGACATTGAGTATTTAGAAGTTTTGGGACAACCACTCAAATATTACATCTAGGAATATTGGTCGGAGACATTGAGTCGTGCCCCTAAAGCCGACGATGCTCCAAACCGCCTTGGCGATTGTTTCTTGTACCTCATCCAAGATCTTGTCATCTTCTGTTGCATTGCACAGGATGGGTATAAGTTTGGCGATTGCTCCTTGAGCGCGCCACGGTGATGCTATTTCTATCTTCTACTCCTTGGCGGCCGATGATGTTTTTGAAAGGAATCTTGACCTTGGCGATAAGCTTCACCGTCTTGACAGTTCATCTTCAAGAAATTTCTTAGTGGTTTCCGGCTTTTGAAGAGAAGATTTGGTAACTTTCGGAGAATCCATAGTGGCATCAAACTTTTTCTTCTTCGCCTTTGTCTCCGCAACCATTTTGTCAAGGATTCGTGGTCGGCTTCTTGGTTTGCTCTCTTTTCTTCCTTTCTTGTTGCCTCCACGGTGTCTTTTTCTCATCCAAATGGTATACCTCAGCGGTCTGACCATAGTCTTTGGTGGTAAATCGGCCTCAATCTATGACCATAGCGTCCGAATCGATCGATTATTGTTTAAAATCTCCGATTGCGGCCTTGACACTAAATCAAATAGCTTGTTGAGGCGGTCTTGCATGCCGAGCCGATGAAACCGCAAATGACGCGTCTTTTGAGACCGCGATGATGTTTTGAATTGCAGAGATGTAATCGTCGGCTGCAAAAATCTCTGGATCATCTAAGTCGGATAAATTGAAGTCGAGAAGGTTGGATAGGTCAGAAGTCTCCGGAGCAGCAGCGGTTGTTGACACTGGTATCGGCTCTTTGGCTGATATATCTGGCAGGTTTGATAAAATATTGGCCACTTGTGCTGATGCGGTAGGCTGGAAGAAAGAACATAATGAGACCGATGGACTAAATCGAGATTTGTAAGTTTTTTTTTAAAAAAATACCTGAGCAGTAGCCGATTCGTGAGGTGAACTTTCGCCACTTTGTTCCTGTGGTTTAGAGTATTTCTTCTTGGCAGGAACTTTAGTGGACTTCGGCTTCTTCTTTTCTAAATAACCATCGGCTGAAAGTCATTTAATGAGAAGAATGGAAAAGAACAAAAGATGATTGAGCATAACTTACTTGGTTGCTGTTGCCTTTCTAAATCGGATAAAGATGGGCTTTGAATGCCCAAGGAACCGAAGTATAGCCGATAAGTGCGGTTGCCTTATGTGGTCGTTTTCTTTGCTAGTTGCGGGAGCATCGATCGGCTTCTTGCCTGTGACTTTAGTCTGCAAAGAAAGAGGACAGACCAATGAGATAAATTCATATGGGCTATGATAAAGAAAAGCTAAATCGACTAATACCTCGCTAGTAATATTTACGAGACTCGTATTATCATTTCCGAGCTCGATTCATCACTTGAATCTGTATCGAAGATACCATCGGCTCGGAAGGTGCAGGAAGAGGGCATCAATAATAGCCGATGGGGTACGATCTAGGAGAAGTGCATCCGCAATTGAAGACCACCATGCGGAGAATCGGCTGGATCGACGATTGTTCAAGACGAAATGTGGCAAAGATTTGATCTGCATGTCATCGGCTATCTCCAAGACCATATTGGCTGCAGCTAAAGATCGTACTCTAGTTCTAGGCTGAACCAAGTCAAGAAGTGGGAGACTGGGAATCACTTGGCCGAAACCCAGTTGTCTGGCAAAGATGGAAGGATGATAAAATTCATAAGAAGGCTGAAAGGTGCGGTTCCTTGTATTGAAGCCGACATGCAAGATACTAGGAGAGATAAAAATTTTAAAGAAATCCAGAGTCGATTCAGGCATTTCGGAACTATCAGAATCCAAATGAAGAAATGATGGCCATTCAAAATCGGCTGCACTGGTATAACTGAAGAAGTCTTGTTGGCTAAAATCATTACTATCCAAGTTCAGGAAAAAAGATAAATATTTTTTCAAGCCGACTGGAGATATCTTCTTGCTGCCAGAGCACATTATATATCTTTCGCCATAAGATCGGCTAGCTCAGATTCAGTGCTGCATTTTACGTGTATCTTCGCGAGGAAATCTTGAGTCGTCGATGGATCGATCTGAAAGATCGGCTAAATAAACAATACAACCATATCCGGATGAACCGAGAGGACCACCTCGTTATAGCGCAAAATTTGGCAAAACCGGTGAAAAGCCGACTCTAATCACATGCATCATTTGACAAACTGCCCCAAGGAGCATTTTTCCAAATGCTAGCCGACGGCCCTCTATCAATCGCTCTGCCATTAACTGATACACTTGTGTTGGTCCTAAAGAAGCACCACAAAACAAGAATCGGTCTAACCACAAGTTCAGAAAAGCAACATGTTATTCATCTGATACCGGCCCATTCACTTTATTATTGTTGTTAATATATTTGCGCCAACCTTCTCCTTTGGATTGAATAAACTTGTATTTCGGTTTGCCACTAAAGGCCGATATCTGCTCACCATTTGGCCTAAGGCAGCACAATTGGGCTATGTCCATGAGGGTCGGGCCGATGGGACCAGTATGGAACAAGAAGGCATTGAAGGTCTCCGACCAGAAATAGCAAGCCATAGCCACTAAGGGCTCATTGGCTTCTGGGTCGGCTAATGAGAGAGGAATACACTCTGCTATACCCATCTTTTCCCATTCCCTTCTTTTTTGAGCAGCCACGCGAATATACCAAGATCTCCATCCCTTTAGCGCTATCGGCCATGCCTCAAACTTTTTCCCAACTCTCTATGTTGAATCAATGGCCGATAAAGGAAGGCGGGAATATCTGGCTAATAACCGTCTTGGCATCTAGATTCCCTATCGGACCAAGGAAATATTGATCTTTCTTGTTAGGGATCGGAATGAGTACGACTCGCGTCCATTTCAGCCGATCTTAGCAAGCCGATTGGAGAAGAAGGATGCAAGCCGATTGATGGAAACCGAGCAATGGACAAGTAAAAGCCGATTATTTGGGGTTAGAGAGCTTGTGCACGTGAGGAATGACCGAGGTGGGGGCCGCGTTTTATAGCATGGTGAAAATTTGAAACGGCGGGAAGTGAATTTCAAAAGGCGTGAGCAGTTAAAACGCACTACCAGCATGTCAGAGAATTACGGCGCGAATAAAGCAGCAGTTAATGGGCGAAGATCAAACGTTAGCCGATTGAACAAGCCGATAATTGTGATTTTTGACAGATGAACAATTATCTATCAAAAATGGGGGGCATATGTTTGCACCAAAATTCGGCAAGTTTATGCAAATCAGGCAATAAAATTAAAGATACGGAAACTAACGGAAGATTGGAAAGAATCCGAGATATTTGGTAACTGCAAGATTTTTAAGGAAACAATCGTCCAAGATAAGGCCGATACGGATACGGACTCAAGCGTGTTGTAGTAGGACACGATCGGCCGAAGGATATAAAAGAAGGACCAAAGCAAGCTGCAGAGAGGAATCAACACAATACAATCAACCAGCTTTTTCTTTTCATCTTTTTCCTGTCGACTAGGAGTAGTTCTTATAATTTAGCCTTTGTAATCGATTTTGATCAATAAAGTTGCGCATCGCCGATTGTTGATCTTCGTCAATTACACCCCAGGTTCGATTTATTCTGATTTTGTTGCGCATCGCCTTCTTCAGAATCGATCTACCTTTACCCTCTGATTAGCCTTAATCGGCTAATTAGATTTATCCTGATACTTTAATCTTGATCGGCTTCAGGCTGATTAAGTTTAAGCCGATTGATATTGACGATCGGCTTGGAGTAAATTTTATTGTTTTTTTTACCTTGTCGATTCTGAGTCAAATCGACCGCACGCTCTGAACAGTGTTAAATGCGGTGTCTTTGTTGTCGTAAATCCTACCTCAAGTTTTTGACGCCAACAACATTCTAAGTATAGATCGCGTGCGCCCGGCCCTTTCACTGGGCTCTCACGTAAACACAAATTTACGTCATCCGTTCACGCGAGACTTTTTACAAAGTGTAGTAAAATTTATATTAAACTAGTACTAAAAGATATCAAATATTTAAATACTTAAAGGGTGGAGATACCTCCCAAGTATGGTACACAGTACCCCAGTCACACCATCTCAAATTGAGTTCCATGCTGGTATCCTTTCTCCCGAGACCAGCATTGTGCAGGAGGGAAAAAGAACTGTTAAACGCAAACCTTCCGATTGGGGCTTGCTACTTTAGGAGTCGTGTCAGTGCCACCGTGGCCTTTCTTCGGCCTACTTATTTTAGAGGGCCCGTAGCCTAGTTTGCGCCACGAGCCCACCTCACACTTCTCCTCTCAGAGAGAGATGTGCAACAAGGGCATCGAGGCGGCCCACTCCCGTCTCGCTCCTAACTTTCTGGATCAATGTCCGATTTATATACTAAGATTATCATGTTTAATCATAGTTTTTTTTATAAACTTGTCAAAGATTAGGTTATCAAAATTGAAGCCACACTTTGGTTAGAAAAATGAATTTTGTCACATTTTTTTAGTAAAAAACGCGTGGAATCTAAATGGCAAGATAGAATCTTGACACAGGTATGGCTATGAACCAAACAGAGATCTAACTCGATTAAATTTGCTTAACTTGAGATATGGTAAAATATGACAAAGTTTATTTTTGAACCAAACAGATCCTTACTCGTCGTCTTAAGTTCCGATTTCAACCAAGAGCAGAGAAGAAAAAAAAAACCTCCCCCCTTTGGGGGGCAACTCGCCGCCATCGCGCTGCGCTGAACTCTCATCTCCGCCCATGTGAGTACTGCGCTGCGCTACGCGTCTGTGCACGTAGCATTACCTCGCTGTTTTTTCCCCGCGGTGGCACGGAAGGATACATGAGTACTGTGCATTCGGTCATGATTCATGGTAGGAGTAGTTTGCAGGTTGACACACCGTTCTAAAGATAAATAAAACGGTTTATGCATGCGACGCCGGTAACCAGTCAGACTTGCAGCATGCACTGCGTGGAGATCTTACCCCCAAAATTAACTGGCGAGCTATATAAGCAAATAACGCTAGCCACATGCACCTAGATATAAGTATATATTGTTCTTTCCGTATCCAAATCTATTTTTTCGAATATAAATATGAATCCGAGTTATTCGGGACACGGTCACAAGATAGATATGCGATGGATTTGAGTCGGAAATAGATGAAGATATACAGATAATGCACGTATATATAGAATAATATATGTTGGATTAAAACCATATGAGTACATGACCATAGTAGCAAGTTATATATCAATCAAACTCAATAGACGTCATACTCGAGGATTAATAGAACCAACTAGTTGTCAATTAAATGGGTTGCCATGGAAAAAATGAGATGAAAATAGGATGAGTCTTGCTAATATCTGAATAGGAAAAATCTGGCTACCCAAATAGAAAAATCTGGATATCTAGATCACGCCTTGTATTTACCGAATATGGACTGCTCTGAATCCGATCTCGAATCCAATCACCCAAACCAAACGTAAAATATAGACCCATTTTGACCCCTACGTACGACTTACCTTCGGCAATCAAATCCATCCGAGTTTCTCGTGAACGACACTGCATCCATTATCCATGGTACTAGATTTTATATTATCCATATAATACCACCAGACTACCTTTAAACTGTTATATCTCTTGTTATTTTTATTCTTTAATTTTTTTTATATCTTGATTCAGATTAATTTATATCTTAGTACCTTCCAAAGATAGTAAAGAATATCCCATCATACATAGTCCCGTTGAACTGCACAAGACAAGCCAATAACGAAAATTAAAAAGAAAGGGGAAGTACTATAGGAGTATACGGTACGTTTAACAGCGAGTACGGCGTACAGTTGAGTGGACCACAGAATACAGAGGAGAGCAGATCACCCGGCGTATTATTGATTCAGAGCAGATTGGTGCACACTGTCTCTGTCTGCAGTCACCGTCTGTCTCGGGACAGGCGGGGATTCAAACTCGAAAGTATCGAAAAGATTAGACCGGTTAGCTAATCCACCCAAACGGCACATTAAAGCTGTGTCAGTTTCTTAGCTCTTCTGTTTAGTTCCTTCCCATCCCACGTCACTGCCCACAGTTAATTTATACCCCTACAGAGACTGAGCAGTACATGGATCTTGCAAACACAAGATAGGTAAGCACATGATTCCTGGGCCCGCGCATCAGTGACAGGTGACGCGCGAGTACGAAGCCAACTGCTTCAGTGTCAGTCACTCAGTCCACCGAGGAGAGCGGCACCTCATGTGAGCACGCGATGCCTGATCCCGTGGTCCCCCTGCTACACCCACACGGAAACGCACCACCACGGCCACTGACATCACGGAATAGAACGCATGGACCCCACATGTCAGATTCGTAAATCAATGCACAGCTGCGCACGTTCCTTTAGCTCGAAAAGCGAGAAGATAATGCTACGCCTGCACTGATCTTCCACAGCAAATCTCCACTTTACCTACTTTCATGACAGGTGGGTCCCACAACGACAGGCCCCACCTGTCACTGTGAAGTGGAGGCCGATGCGCTCCACGCTGGTTTCCTTAAACCGCACGCCATAACCAAAACCCAGCACAGGGGAAAAGAGGACAAAAAGGTCAATAGGGAAAGGGAAAAAGACCGAGACGCCCACCCCGCAACAACCGAGAGCGCGTAGCTGATATGCGTCCGGGACTGGGAGGCGAAGACGGCAAGCGCCGGGGCGCCACTGCTGCCGACGACGCCGCCGCGACCGCGGCCTCCCTGAACGACCTCTGCGCCTCCGCCGCCTGGGGGGCGGGGGGCCCCGCGCCCGCGCACTCGTTACCGAGGGCGGCGGCGTGGGCGCTAGCCGCGCTGCTTGCGGTGGGGCTCGGGCTCGGCGCCTTCGTCCTCGCCGTCGTGCGCAGCGCCGCGCTGCTCGTGGTGGCCGTCCTGCTCTCGGCGGCTGTGGCAGCGTTCCTCCTGTGGAATGCGGCGGCCGCGGCTTCGGGGCGCGCGCTGCGGCGGTTCGTGGACGGGGTCCCGGCTTCCAGCCTCCGCGTTGCCGCCGACGGCCAGCTCGTCAAGATCACTGGTGTACGTTTGCTATCTGCACACGCATTAATTTCGTCTATCTAAATGTGGTGCAATTGATTGGGCTTGCTGTTTGTTCTGTGACTCTGTGCTAAATTCTCGTGCTTGGTGAACTGATGAGCCGCCTTTTAGTGGAGCCAGTAATTTCAGTAAAAGAATCGATGATGGATAGATGCATTAATTTCCAGAGAAGATAGTAGGAGGGTAACGCGTGTGGTGTAGTAATTCCGCATCTTCTCGACATTCATGTACTCACTCCGATAGTGTGCATCTCATATTTTAATGTAAAATTAGGGTGATGTTTCTTATATACCCCTAATAAATATCTAGCTTTACTTTATATTCTTTTACTGCATTATTAAATATAGTGGTTAGTGATAATAATTAGAGATAATCTAGTCATTTTTAATATCGTCTTGGTTTATGTGCTAAAAAGAAATACATCTTTATAAACTTAAACTTGGACGGAGAGAGTATCGTGGACTGCAATATCCAGATATCATACTTTTGCAGTGGAGTTTGTTTGCACCTTGATCTTAGATTTCTGGGTAGTTACTTTGCTCGGATTAGATATTTGTAAAGATATGGTCGGAAAGATGGATTTCATAATCATGTTTTAGATACCTGGATGTCATAATCTTGCAAGGGGGGAGTGCGGGAGAGCTCGCCTATATCCAGATTTCTGTCAAGTGGGTTCGATGTAGCTTACTTGTTCAGAGCAGTTACTCTAGTGTTTAGTAAATTGAATGTACCTTCTGTGTAAAAGGAAATAATTGCTCCTTTTCGGCTTATGAGCTTGCCGTTTGACTATTGTAGTACCATGATTGTCCTCCCTTTTATTTATTCACATGAGTTGTGTTCAGTTTTCCTGGTGTGTCAATCTCAGATATGTTATGCTGTTCATTCTTTTATGCAGTTTGTTTCATGTGGTGATATTTCGCTGATCTCTTCATATGAGAAGGTTGAGAATTGTGTATATACATCTACGCTGTTAAGAAAATGTAGTAGATGGAGTTCCGAGGTAGCAAATCCTATGAATCGATATTCCAAGTGGAAGTTGACACATGCTGAGGTAAGAAGGCTCTGTTGATTCCACATGTAATTTCCACGGTTTCTAATGTTCTTTTTGCATAAAACGCATAGGTGCTTTCATTTATATATCTTGCACCTTATGTCATAAAAAATGCCCCTTTTCTTTAACAGTTAACTGTTTTGTTTGTTATGCCTTACACTATTCTAATGCAATCCAATTGCATTTGAAATATACTATTAGTTCATGACCAATACTATAAATGCTGGCAATAAAATACACGAAGGGTGTTCCATGTTGTTCTAGTCCCAGTCCCTGAATATTTATATATCAGCACTTACACCCTTCCTTTTGTTTTGAGATAATAAAGAAAGGTCATCAGTGAGTGAGTTTTATACCAAAAAAAAAACTTGTCCTTTTCTTCTCCTGACATTATTCCAGTAATAATCATAATGCCCATTCTCAGTTGTGTGCAAATTTGAAGAAACTCTTGCTTCATAGTTTGGTGTGTAGATCTAATGAGTAGCTCTTATCTATTTTAGAGAATTTTGAGAACTCTAGTTCCTTTGCATTTTGTCCTACTTAATTCACTAGTATTCCAACTTTTCTAATGTTATAATATGTCTGCTGTTATTATAACATCTACCTAGTAAGATGCCACACATACGTATCATGTTATTCTTATTCAAACATTCTGTGGAGTTGGGCAGAGGTTTGCTGCTGATTTCTACATAACGGATGCAAAATCAGGTAAAAGAGCCTTGGTGAAAGCTGGGCACCACTCGAAAGTAGCTCCGTTAATCGATGAAAACCTTCTGGTTACAACAAGCAGAAACACGGAGCTATCCTCAACCTTGAAGTGTTGGCTGGAAGAAAGAAATCTTTCTTCTGAAGAAGCTCAGGTTATTCGTCTAGAAGAAGGGTAATCAAATTACTCGATACACTTGCCTTTTGTCAGTATCTTTGTAGATTGAACCTTTGAAAGCTTATACTATGGTTGCACAAACTTGTAGATATATCAGTGAAGGGATGCAGTTGAGCGTGATTGGAGTTTTGAGCAAGAAGAATGGAGATCTCATGATACTTCCTCCACTCGAACGTATATCTACCGGTTGCGTGCTGCTGTCATTGCTCCTTCCAACTTATTTTGACGGGATAGTTCTGAGATTGACTGACAGAAGTTATTTTATGCCAAATTCCGGCATTCTGTGAAATACACATGAGGTGTAATAGTTGACGATTGTAGTGTTTCCCCTTGGGATCTTCTTTTGTATGGGACCACAAATTTTGCTTCAGGACTCGTGCGGCTCTTTTTAGGTAACTGTATACATTAGAATGTGCATTCTTTCTTAATTGATAGTGGTGGTATCTCGTCCTATCTGGAGATTGCTTGTGTATATTCACATTTGATTCGTCTGTTTCAGTGGTTGTTGCTCATGTCCATTTTGCTCTGTGTACTTTGGTAGTTTGGCCAATACAATACATTTATTTTCAGTGTACTATATGAGATGCCTCAATGGAACCTCCATGGTTGGGTTCCTTGCAACTTGCAAGTACTAGCGTGGTGATTACTGAGTTATGTGGACCAAAGCGGAAAATACTATAGGGCTATAGGCTGTTTATCCGTCTGAACTAGTAATACTACTTTAAAGGGAGAGCTATGATGCTTGTACCTCATTTTTCATTTTTTTTATTAAAACATTTGGTGTACTGAACCTGTGCAAAGATCATTTTTTTTATTCAGGAGCAAGTGTTACTTCCCGGCTTCCAGAAACATTTGCTTACGGAAGACATTTAAAAAAAGAACACCAGACAACAAATTTTACTGGGTAACTTCTTCAGGGGTTGTTGCGAGAAGTTACAAAAGTAGAAGCTTTGGATAACAGGTGCATATGATTACAAGGCAAGTCACTACTACATCAGAGAAAGGACGTCAATTGGCTAGCTATTTGCCGTAATGCGCCGTCTTCCAGCATTGAAATGGAAATACAGTAGCAGCAGCAGACAAGCAGAGTTGCTGCTACTGTTACAACCGCACCCTTCACACAAAGCTTAATTGCAACTAGCCATTAATTGGATGTCCAGACACCACCAGGAATACATGATTGAATCTGCAGTGGTTTCTAGTACTCCTTTTTGGCCATGGCAAGCTTCTGAATCGCGAAGGCCAGCCCAAGCAGCAGCACGGGCACGGCGATCTGCAACACCGTGAGCCAGAGGCCGCCAGCGCCTGCGCCGGGCTTATTACGGCTTGCTCTTGGTGCGGCAGCGGTGACCCCCTTCGCCTGTTAGCCAAGATTACTCAGCCAAGATCACTAGGCACACAGGAGCAAAGGAAGAAAAGATCCAAAGTATCACACGATAATTTGGTGCCGCTAATTCACAGCTTTTCTGATGCATGTTTCTTTATTTATAAAAGTTTACATGCTAACTAGTAGGACTTGGTCCTCCTCCTGCATGCGCACATCACGACCCAAACTGATATCCATCCCGCACGTCAAGCCGCAGCATGCGTGCCAAAACTACGACGTGCTCAACGCGGTTAAGCCGAGCGTTGAGCTCCACTAATTACGCAAAGCAAATAAACTGGAAACACAAGTTTACCAAGTAAAGCTAACATTTCACCCCCTAAACTTGATGTTCTTTTCCTACTTTGACAACTCCAATCCGAGCGCGCAGCTCACAGAACTTGTCACGCCCAAGTGGCCGTCGATCACATCGACCGCTTGCTCCTCAGTCCGAACATGTTCAACATCCATTCTCCCATCTCCAATGCATTCTCGAATGAAATGATAACGAGTATCAATATGCTTGCTACGCTCATGAAAAACAGGATTCTTACTGAGAGCTATTGCTGATTGACTGTCCATCTTCAGTTGAAATGGCTCGCATGGCTTGCTCGTTAGCTCGGAGAGCAAAATACCGACCAAACTCCTTGGCGGTCGTTGTCGTTGCTGCGATATATTACATTTCGCGGACGAAAGGGCGACAACTTTACGCTTGCGATTGCCACTCACGGACATGAACCGAGGAAGAATAACATACCGTGGTGCTTTGCGAGTATCGGATCGCCGGCCATGTCGGCGTCGCATCTAACTAGTTTTACTTCAACTCCGGTCTTCCCGTAGTAATGACCATAGTTGATGGTGCGGCGATGTAGCGGGAAGTCTCTTCACGCGAATGCGAGGTGCTCGATGGAAGGCGACTCCATAAAGCGGTGACATACCCAACCGAGTAGGCGATGTCGGTCTTGTGTGCACCGGTAGCGTGAGCGGTAGACGATGCCGCGATACTCGGTCGAATCCACCGGCGGTGATGAGCTTACCTTGCTGAGCTTGAACCTTGGTTCCATCGGGGTATGGCAGGGATTACACCCGGCCATGTTTGCCCTGTCGAGGATCTTTTGGGCGTAGGCTGCTTGCGACAGAGTGATGCCGTCCTTCCTCTGCTCGACTTCGATGCCCAGGTAGAAACAGAGCAGACCAAGATCACTCATTTTAAAATTGGATTGCATCTGAGACTTGAACCTGGTGATCTTAATGTCGTCGTTCCCGGTGATGATGAGGTCGTCTACGTAGACTCCCACCAGCAGACGGTTTGCACCGTGACCTCGGGCGTAGACGGCATGCTCAGCGGCGCTGTGCTGGAAGCCCAGACGCACCAAAGTCTGGTCCAGCTTGGCGTTCCATGCTCGGGGCGCTTGGCGAAGCCCATACAGTGCTTTATCCAGGCGGAGCACCTTGTCTTCTTGCCCTTCGACGGCGAAGCCAGGAGGTTGTGAGACGTAGACTTCTTCACGCAGCTCCCCGTTGAGGAACGCAGACTTGACGTCCATGTGGTGCACCGACCACCCCTCCTGTGCCGCAAGCGCCAACAGTAGCCTCACGGACTCAATCCGTGCCACCGGCGTGAAGACTTCTTCAAAATCCACGCCGGGCTGCTGTACATACCCCTTTGCGACGAGCCGGGCTTTGTGCTTCACGACATCTCCCGCGCCATTCTTCTTGACTTTGTAGACCCATTTGAGGCCAATCGGTCGATGGCCGGTTGGCAGAGACACCAACCGCCATGTCTGATTGTTCTCAATGGACTCCATCTCGTCAATCATTGCCCACCGCCAGGATGCGTGCTTCTCTGCTTCAGAAAACGTGGATGGCTCCTCACACATCTGCAGATGAAGCTGCTCATCCAAGTTTCTTGATGCTAGCTGCGGCGGCGAGGTTGATCCGAGGATGTCGTCCAAACGCCTGTAGCGCGGCGTGATGTCGTTGTCGGAGTCGAGGTAGTCTGCTATGTCTGGCGGTGGAGACACGAACTCTGGTTGAGGTAGAGTCGCCGGACTTGGAGCGGTTGTTGGCGTCCACGGTGCAGGGTACTCATCCTCCGGCTCGAAGACGTACCCCCCCACGGTCTCCTCCGGAAGGTACTCGACCGTAAAATCGGTGGGTGCGCCGGCGAGGTCTTCACTCTGCTCCTTATCCCAGCTCCAGGATGCCTGCTCGTTGAACACGGCGTCGCGGGAGACCACGACACGTCGTGTCTTCGAGTCGTAGAAGCGCCACGCCTTGGCGCCTGGCTCGTAGCCAACGAAGACGACTGGCGTCCCCCGATCCTCCAACTTCTTCAGATGTGGTCGTGCGGTCTTCACATAGGCCACGCACCCGAACGTTCGTAGGAAGCGGACATCAGGTTTGCGTCCGTGCTAGGCTTCGAAGGGCGTCTGGCCATCGACACTCTTGGTGGGTGCACGGTTCAACAAGAAGACGGCCGTCGCCACGGCCTCTCCCCAGAACGGCACCGGCATGCTTCTTCCCTTGAGCAGTCCCCTCGCCATGGTGACCACCGACTGGTTCCGCCTCTCGACGACGCTGTTTTGCTGCGGCGTGTATGGCGCCGAGTGTTGCTGCTGGACGCCATGAGTCGCACAGTATTCCTCGAACTCAATGGACGTGAACTCACCCCCGTGATCAGTGCGCAGCACGCGTAGTCGCCTTCCCGTCTCAACCTCCACCTTCGCTTGAAATTTTTTCACGGCCGCCAGCGCATCGCTCTTGGCGATGAGAAGAGCCAGCCACATGTACCTACTCCGATCATCCACCAGGAGTAGGAAGTAGCGCCGACCACCCGGGGTAGTCGGCGTGATGGGGCCGCAGAGATCTCCATGGACAAGATCCAGGAGCCCCTCTGCGCGTCGCTTGGCTTGGGCCGGAAACGGCTTCCTCTTCAGCTTGGTGACGACGCAGTCGGTGCAGAGTTGGTGGACTCTGTCGATGTAGGGAAGGCCCTGCACCATCTCCTTTTCTCCGAGCTTGCGGAGGGCGTCGAAGTGAAGATGTCCGTACCTCTCATGCCACAGCCATGCCGCATCGTCGCGGCGCGCGCTTAGACAAAGAGGGTGCGCGATGGAGACGCGCAGCAGGTACAGCCGGTTCGCCGACCGCCGCACCTGTGCCAACAGACGGTCCTGCTCGTCGCGGATTTTGAGCAGGCCGTGCTTGATGTGAATGTCGCAGTCCGCCTCATCAAGCTGGCCGAGACTCACTATGTTTGTGGTGAGCCTCGGGATGTAGTACACCCCTGTGAGGGGCGTGTGCTCGCCGTTTCGCCCCTGGAAGATGATCGTCCCCGAGCCCTCGATGGCGACCTCGGATCCGTCACCGAATTTGACGGAGCCGTGGACCTGCGGATCGAGATTGAGGAACGCGTCGCGGCACCCGGACATATGATTGGTAGCGCCAGTGTCGTGGTACCACAGTCCTTCATCTCGATCTGCCTTGTCGTCGAACTGGGCGAACACCTTGGCTTCGACGATGCGGAGGAGCAGCGTCTGGCGGCGAAGAGACGGCGGCGATGACTCCGGGTGGGGATCGATTTGGGGCAAGAGTTGCTGACGCCATTAGCAATGTCGGCTCAGGCTCTTCTTCCACTTGCACAACATGGGCCTCGGCCCGCTTCTTGCTGCGGCAGTCCTTGGCCCAGTGGCCTATCTTGCCGCAGTTACGGCAGCGGTCCGAGGTCCGATCCTGGCCCGGCCCGATCGCCGATGAGCCCTTGCCATCGCGCGTGCCGGAGCCTCGTCCTCGCCCGCGCGTCTTCCCGCTTTTCTTCTTCCCACCATAGCTCCCGCCAGCCTTCTCGCCTTCAGCTTCACGGGGCTTAAGTCTGGCCATCCACTCCTCTTCACAAAGGAGCAGACGACCTTGGTTGTCGACGGTGGTTGTTGGCTTGCGACGCTGCTCCACTGCTCGCAAGCGACCGACGACTTCCTCGATGGAGATGTTGTTGAGGTCGAGCAGGGTCTCGATCGCGATTGCCACCTGCGAGAGGGAATCTGGCACAACCTGCAACATTTTCTTCACAACTTCAGCGTCGGTGATGTGGTCGCCGAGAACCCGAAGATTGTTGGCGAGCCCAGTGATGCGATTGGAGAAGTCTTCCACGCCTTCTCCTTCCTTGAACGCGAGAGCGCTGAACTCTCGGCGCAGCTGCTGGGAATTCGCCTCCCTGATCCGCTGTACACCGACGCGGATTGTCTTCACGGCTTCCCAGGCCGCCCGCGCCGAGCGCTTGTTCGCGAGCGTCCCAAGCATGTCCGCCGGGACCGCGCGGAGGATGGTGGCGAGCGCGAGCCGATCGTTGCGGTAGTCGATCACCTCGTCTTCCTCGGGCTCGATCGCATGCCAGAGTCCCTGGGCCTCCATGTTCACCTTCATCAGCAGCGCCCATTCTTGATAGTTGGTGCGCGTGAGGAGGGGATACTGGACGGCGGCGCTCGTCTCCTTGACGACGCTACCGGGCGACGACCTGCGCCCGCGGCGACGCGGCGTGGTGGGGCGAGCGATGGGAGCCGATGGCGTGGCGGCGGCGAGCGCGAGTGTGCGCCACCAGTGGACTCCGAACGGATGGACATCAGGGCTTCCTTGATCTCAGCTCTGATACCAAATGTTAGCCAAGATTACTCAGCCAAGATCACTAGGCACACAGGAGCAAAGGAAGAAAAGATCCAAAGTATCACACAATAATTTGGTGCCGCTAATTCACAGCTTTTCTGATGCATGTTTCTTTATTTATAAAAGTTTACATGCTAACTAGTAGGACTTGGTCCTCCTCCTGCATGCGCACATCACGACCCAAACTGATATCCATCCCGCACGTCAAGCCGCAGCATGCGTGCCAAAACTACGACGCGCTCAACACGGTTAAGCCGAGCGTTGAGCTCCACTAATTACGCAAAGCAAATAAACTGGAAACACAAGTTTACCAAGTAATGCTAACATCGCCGGCAAGGTGCAAGGGTCGATGTCGCCGATGTAGTACCAGGACATCGTCTCCTTCGCGGCCTTGCTGTGGCCAATGTCGTCGAAACCGGCTGTGGCGTCTTTCCCTGAACAGACGGAGTGGTAGTAGATCAGCCAGTAGTTTACCGAAATCTTCAAGAAATTCAGAGGTAGGAATACGACGACTCACCAGTGACCGCCAGCAAGACCTCGTCGCCACCGGGATGCTTCTCCATGTACGGTGTCACGTCATACACCTGAAGTAACAGATTTTGTTCAGATGGAATAGATGCCTAGACGGTGAGGTTTTGGTCCTTTTACGTGAGCAAGAATGCAATCTAGAAGAAGTGCGTTTTCTCAAAAGCACCGGTAATAAGGACTCGCCTGGATACTGATAGACTACCGGCAATGGTTGGACCTCTAACACTAGATTACAAACACAAAACTGCTACCGCCTCTCTCCATGCATGAGCATAACTTTTTTGTCATAGATTTGTTCGGAATTCAGAAGTCAATGGTCATCTGGATAGTAATCAAGCAGTACAGAGATACCCAAGGAAGAAATAACTGAACCTTGCCGGAGATGATGAGCCAGCAGTCCTCCCTGTCGTTGTGCTTCGCGACCTCTGCAAACTCATACACCTTCTTCCTTCCCGCCATTGCTAACCAGCCAGCAGCCTTTCTTTCTTGCTTCCACGATCAGCTGAAATGCTAGAAGCAGCCGTTGTTTTATATACGAACGAGGCAGATTCAGAGCACCTGCCCCGTGCGCCACCGAGCTAGTATTTTTTCTATGCGTTCTATCTGCGCTTCCTGTGCATCTGCATGTTCTGCGGTGCTGGCGAGTTCTCCTGAATCCTGATTGATGCGAGTGATCGATCGGCCGGCCGGTGTTGGTTCCGCGACGGAGTTGTCGAGGGTGTTGATTTGGGAGATCTCGGTTTGCATGTAGAGGAAGTATCCAGGCAGGCATGCAGCAACGGCAACAACGTATCTAGCTCGGACGCCGGATGGCAGGCGTGATCAGTGAAAAGAAGACGAAGAAACGTCGGGTTTTTTTCAGTCTGCGCGGACACTTACTTCAAGGATTCCCATCCCGCTGCCACGACGTCCTTGATTACACCTACACGGCCCATCCTTTTTAACCCTGTCAAGGTTGATGACAAAAGCATCTTTTGAAATTTGGCAGCAGACACGATATGGCAGCATGGCACAAGATGTGCGATGGGACAAATGTTTAAATGCTGACGCTCTTGCCGTGAGAACTTGGTACTCAACTTCGGTTCATCCAATTGGAAGCTGTCTCAGTCTTCTTGTAAACTGCTTGGTTCGTCCAATTGGTAGCTGTCATTGTCTGAGGTCTGGTGTTTAGTAAGAAGCTAAAAACAAAAAAAAAAGGAAAAAAAACTGAATCCACAGCATTTTACTTAGCTTAAAGCCTGAACAAGGGAGAAATGAACAGCACAAAACGGGGGCGAGACTTGTCCCGGACATCTATGACCATGACTCCTTTGAACTCAACGTGAACCTGCCGCTAGGCAGATTTTGGCCTACCTGGTCCCGTCCAGTCGCCGTGCTCGACTCTAGCACGGCCTGGTTTAGTGTCAGGATGAACTTTTCTCTTGTGAAAAAGAAAATCCATAAACCCTCTTATAAGTCATCTGGTTTTTCATTTTCACCGTGTCTTATTTTCATGCAAATACCATCATGACATATGTTAACGCTATATCTCGTAAATTTTACCGTATTTTGTATTTATTTTAATGTTTTGAGTGCTTATTTAAGTGATTTCAATAGTTGTTTAGATGATTTGAGTGATTCTAGTGCTAGTAATATTACAGTAACCAAATAGGCTTGGTCCAAGGGACCCAAAATTACGAAAGGAAAACCCGAGCCTGATACAATCCTGATTTTTTTTATCAAGTGGGACGTCTCATCCATCTCACCTTGCCCCAGAGGAAAATGGGCGAGGCAGCCAGGCAGGGATGGTGGTAGCTGGTAGGTATCCTGTCAATTACTTCCGTGACTGATGCATCTGTAAACATTGGGTCAGTTTAGAATTTAGATACAACAAATGAATTCTAGTAGTATAGTCACTACTCATGCCAAAGGGATACAATTATGTACCTGTAACCCCATCTTCAACCATTTTGTTAACTGCCTGCCCGACATACGTGTTGGTTCCTCTGTCGAGGTATGGAACAGCCGGGATTTTTTTTTAAATAATGCATTTTATGAAACTAATTGCGATATTAATACGCGGGATATTTTTTTTTCAAAAACAATGCTCCGTAGCCAAACCGCATGGCGACAACATAGTAATCGCCATACGGTACGGCGACAACGTAGTAATCGCCCAGCGGTTTGGCGACAACAGCTAAAGTACGTGTGCGTGGCAACTTCGCTGAAGTAGTCGCCGAACGGCGTGGCGACAATGAATAGTCGCCGAACGGCTTGGCGACAATGGAGTAGTCGCCAAACGGCTTGGCGACAAATAGATGTCGCCAAATGGTGTGGCGACAAATGCAATTTTTTGTCGCTCGGCCCGACCAAGAAAACGAGTGAGCGTCGGGCGCGAGGGGAAAAAGGCAGCGAGGGCGCCGGCGGGCAAAGAGAGGGAGGGAGCCCGAGAGAGAGAGGGAGGGCAGCCGGGAGAGAGAGGGAGAGAGGTAGGCGCCGAGAGCTCGGAGCTCGGGAGAGGGAGGGAGAGAGCGAGGTGCCCGGGAGGTTGGGAGAGAGAGGGCGCTTGGGGGAGGGAGAGGGCAGGGAGAAAGAGGAAGAAGAAGAAAAACAAAAAGGTAAAATCGAATTTTTTTATTTTTTTAGTTGTGTAGAAAAATATTGTAGGTTAATGTTGTATAAAAATATTAGGGTTGATATTAGATTTAATTTAATCGGTTCTTCTTTTGTAGATTAGCGATATTAGATATGAACTTTAATATTGTAGTATTTGTAGTGCGATAGTTAATTAACGTTGTTTAATTTAAATTATTGATATTACATGTTAGTAGTGATCTAAAAATTTATTTTGTTTATATCGTCGCAGTAATATCGGATCCAGTTAAATTTAGGGTATATTATAGCGATGGTGAAATAAAAGGTACGCAGAATGGTGTTGATTTAAGCAACTTTTCGATGACCATGGTTGAGCACGCCTTCCCCGAGAGTGTTAGCATTCGTGATATGAAACTTTGGTTGACCCAATATTTTTCTCTGGATCCAAGTGTTTACTCTGTTACCATCCAAGTCTTATTCACGCGAAGCAATGGTGACCCGGCTATTTGGGAGTTGAAGAAAGTAGATCGAACATACTTGTGGCAGAAATGGTTAAGGTGGTGTAAGGGATCTCGCCTTGACTGTGTGATGCTAGTGCAGGCTTGCCCTGTAGAAGAGGTGAATATTAGTGGTATGGGCGAGAGCAGTACAACGGCTAGAGCTGAACAAGTTTAGGAAGTGGTGCCGATTGAGATAGAAGCGGGGGATGATAATAGGGATACAGCAAACGCAGAAGGTCGAACCGATAAAGGGGAGGAGATCGAGCAACTTGTTGATCATTTGGAGTTGGTGGACCGTATGGCGGCAGAAGATGAAACTGAAATGTTGGAATGTGATGATGGCATCGGCGAAGATGAGGAAGGGGAGGATGATGGTGATGATGATGAAATGCATGATAGTACTGGGGAAGCGGATATACCCATCCTTGACGAATGGAACAAGCAAAACAATTCTGGTATGAGAGTTTTATGGGGCCATGAGTCACGTTGGGAGTATGGTACCAATGCCATTCGGCTGAATCAAATATTTCCGAACAATTCTGAATTGAAATTGGCAGTGAGGCTTTGGGCATTATCGCAGCAGAGAGAGTTCCGGGTTGTCTTGTCCAGGCCAGATAGGTACATAGTGAAGTGCAGAACAGATGGATGTGAATTTCGAGTTCATGCATACAAGCCGAAATGCGAGACGTATTGGATTGCATCACGAGTAGAGGAGCACACATGCAGACTAGAAAATATTCTGGTGAAACACCGCAACCTGAATGCAGCTGTAATTGCTAGCGTGATGTTCAATGAAATCATTGAGAAACGGGACATTGAGTGTTCGTATATTCAGAAAGCAATCTTAAGAACATTTAAGTACCAGATAAGTTACTCGATGGTCTGGCGTGCGAAGCAAAAAGCATTAGAGAAGAGGTTTGGTGCATACGAGGCTTCATATTGCAACCTACCTCGTGTGCTTGATGTCTTGAAGCAAACGAACCCTAGCACATACACCGCTTTCGACGAAAGTGAAGCAGATGGCAATGGGATCTGCACATTTCATCGTGCGTTTTTTTCATTGGGTCCTTGCATTGCGTCATTCAGGTACTACCGTCCATTGTTTTGTGTTGATAGTACATTTTTGACTGGAAAATAAAAGGGACAGATTCTAACGGCCATTGCAGTTGATGCGAACAACCACATACTTCCATTGGCCTTTGCTTTTGTTGAGGGTGAGAATCGGGATAGCTGGATGTGGTTTTTTAGACATTTGAATTTCGGGGTAGTTGGTAATCGGCCCAGCGTGTGTATCATTCATGATCGTCACAAAGGTATTCTTTCTGCAATTAAGACTCTACAGGAGGACCCTGATGAGCCATTCCTATGGCGTGACTTGCAGAGCAGGTGGTGCATGAGGCATTTGGGAGCAAATTTCTTCAGACAGTTCAGGAGTAAGAAACTGATGAACCTCTTTAAGAGGTTGTGCAAGCAGAATCAGGTACGTAAGTTCAACGTGCTATTTGCTGAGTTGGATCAGCACACTAGTGCACATGTCAAAGAGATGAAGAAACAACCACCTGCGCCGAATGATTGCCCACCCAAAAGGCTAGCACCACTCGGAGAACTCGATCCTCCAAATACGAGGAGACGAACGTCAAGGAACATAAAGTGTTTCTCGCACTGGATAGAGGCGGAGCCTCTAGAGAAGTGGGCACTGCTCCATGACACCGGTGGCGCCAGGTTAGTATAGTAAATTATAATATTTATGATGGTTGAACAATTCGGATTGATAGACTAACCGATATGTGTTGATCAGGTTTGGTGTCATGACAACGAATATAGCCGAGGTTTACAATTGGGTCATAAGAGAGCTCCGTCCGCTACCACTTGTGGCCATCCTGGAAGGCATGTTGCACGACATCGTTGCCTATTTTCAGAAAAGGCATGCGGAGGCTGTTCGTCATGCCACGATAATGCAAACACCATATTGTTGCCGGATGATGACCTACATGGACGAACGAAGTATTAAAGCTCAGCAACATGTAGTGTGTAGCTTCGGAATTACTGAGTACCACTTTGAAATGACTCTTCGGTGCAAAGGGGGATTGGGAACCAATACAACGGTTATTACACACGAGGTTAATCTAGGCCAAGGGGCCAGTGGATGGTGTGAATGCACTTGCAACAAGCCAAGACTTCTTCACATCCCTTGCTCACATGTGATAGCTGCTTGTGGGCAAATTGGGATGAATACGTCGCAATACGTCTCCCCTTTCTACTTCAAGGATTATGTTGTCCATACCTGGTCCGGTGAGTTCCGTGGTTTCCGTACACACGGTGATTTCACTGTGATTAACAGAGATGAGCGCATCTGTCTACCGGATCCAACCTTATGGAGGTGTGCCGAAGGCCAATCTGGTCGTCCACAGAGTAGGCGCATTCGCAACGACATGGATGAATCTGAAGTAGGTGGCTATGTTAGGAGATGTTCTGAGTGCGGTGAGTATGGCCACAAGGCAAATCAATGCCGGTAGCATGTGTGATGGGTGGAATCCATCAACTCGTCGTGGTTATGCTATATGATGTGTGTCGAAGTAATGTGTACGGTCGGTTATGTATCGAATTATGTAATCTTATTCATGTTTGTGGGATGTCATGTAATATTATTGAAGTTGGACGCTTATGTATTTCGATATATATATACAGTGTTTGTCATATGTTTTTTAGCATTATTTATGTTGTACGCTTCTTTCCTTTTATTTATATATATATCGTGTTTATTACATGTCTTGTATAATAAATATTTCATTATTTACTTGCAGGGATGGAGCAGCCCGAGTCACTTCTGAACTCTACCGTGGACCGGCGGCACCTTGCGTTCGTCCACACGACAGAAGCCAATGACAAGGTGCCTCTGCTGCTGATCCGAGTGCCTAAGAAGGCATGGTGTGTTGACCCACGCTTTCACACCAGGTGAGTTGCACTTACATAGAAAACATGTCATGTTTACTTATACAAAAATACTTTACATGTTTTATTGTTCACATAATTTGAGGTTGTATGACGTATATTTAAATAATGCAACTTTTCGTTTGCATCCATAGGTTGGCACGTGCTGGGTTGCTTCCTCTCGTTCGCATGGTTGAGGGGTCAGTTGAGGACGCAGGTGTGCCCGACGATCAGGCCGAGGGTGAGGACGGTCCAGAGCGATCGCGACGTTTTCCGTTCGATCGTTCCCTACTGGCGTGTTTGGTCGATCGTTGGAGGCCAGAGGCGCACACTTTCCACCTTCCCTTCGGCTAGGTGACGGTGACCCTGCAGGACGTCGCCATGCTTACTGGGTTCCCGATCGCCGGGACACCGATCGAACCCTCGGTGACTCCTGCTGGGTGGGTGGCGGACTTGGAGGAGAGGTTCGCCGGAGTGGTGCCTGTTGATCCAGAAATACGGATCGGCAAGAGGCACGGCCCATCGAGGAGGTGGTTAGCTCAGTTCGAGGTTAGTAGTAGAAATAAAAATATATTATTCTACATTTATGTGACATTAACCTGATACTAAACTATTTTAATTATCGCAGGTGCAACGGATGGCAGCGATGCCCACAGCCTACCAGCTTGTACGGCACCTTGAGGCCTATCTGCTTTGGTTGTTCGGGTGGGTGATGTGCACGTCGACTCACGGCGACAGCGTCGATGCGCGATGGATAGCCCATGCACGGGCTATTGCCGATGCCGACTTGGACACTGTACCACAGGTATCCTGGGGTTCGGCGGTCCTTGCTGCCACGTACCGCGCCCTTTGCGACTCGTGCGTGAAGAAAAGCAAGGCCGTCAATCTCGCAGGGATGCCTCTTCTTCTTCAGCTCTGGTCGTTCGAGCGTTTCCCTGTGGGTCGACCCTTTGTTGAGCCTCGACACTACACCGCCGACATGTACGGCGGTGATGCGATCGACCGTCTGACGATGGGCTCCCTTTGGACTAGGCGACGGGTACGTCATTCTGAATATTTATCTGGTTTTCTATTGCAATGGCATATGCTTACAGACTTTTTTTGTACTGCAGCCACAGTGGGCAGGACTGCAGGTACGTTCGGCGTACCACTCCTTCATGGAGGTGTTTGACCACCTAAAGGCAGAGCAGGTGACCTGGGACCCATACAGCGAGCGTCGTGTAGTGGAGAGAGCGATGGCAGGAGGATCTCGCGCTATGCTCTGAGGACCAGACTTCATCGGCTTACTAGGAAGAAGCTCATCTTCGATGTCTTCGTGGAGGACTACGCGCCGCAGCGAGTCATGAGGTAGTTTGGACTTCGCCAGCTGGTCCCTGTTCCTTCAGGGGATAGTGTCCAGAGAGAGTGCACTCGTGAGTTATTCCCCCCTAAAAAGTTTGTTAAATACTTATGTTATATTTGTAATAATGTGGATTTCTCTTCAGGTTCTCCACCCATGGACCTCAGAAGACCATGGCGACCTTGGCTCAGAGGATGGCGCCGTGGCTCGCTCAGTGGGATGACGCACTAGAGGATGTAGTCGACGAGGACACGCCGTACGACTACTCGTCCTACCAGCAGTACCTAGCGTGGTACGTGCCACGGACACGTACATGTATCCTACTTGTGGAGGAGCCACCGACCCACACGTACGCTCCGAGCGTGGCGGACTTGTACCCAGGCTAGGCAGGAGTAGCCATGCACGCGATGGTAAGTCTTATTTCGTACATTATTTCATTTATTTGTTACTGTATGTCGTTGTGTTTATGAGTTGTTCGTACGTGGCAGGTGGATCACGCCAGGGACTTGCATCAGCATGGCCACAACATTTTGAGTAGGTTGCGTGACGGAGTCTCTGTCACACTGGACGAGATGACAGAGGCTTGAAGACGCGTGGTGGCTGGGACTCGACGGATCGTGGAACTCGGTTCTTGTCGGCACACAGACGGGACTGACCGTGGTACCTCTTCCAGGCCGCCACGCGTGCCTTCTTACCACACACCGGCCCCAGCTCCTTCGTACGCAGTGGAGGCAGAGTCTAGCTTCCACGCCCCTGTGCCTCCGGCCCCAGACATGACTGGAGGGTCCAGTTGGCAAGCACCACGCGATCCCACCATGGTCCCCACACCAGGTAAGTCGAGCAATACTTAATAGTTGACATTTGGTACAAGTATCACCTAAGTATGATTACATGTTACTACCTGAACTGTAGGTTGCCCCTATGTTGGAGGACAGTTCTCTTCGTTGCTGCACTCGCCAGGGCACGTCGATCAATTCTCTTGGGCTGATCAGTTCTTCTCCCAAGACGCAGATGGACTCGGCAAGACCGCGAGGACACGATTCACGCAGCCCCCCTCCAGCGACGCAGATGACGCAGCAGGACTACGGCACCTCCTACGGGTACGCGTTGCCTCCCCGCGAGCGTCGCCCGGTGCAGCGGTACAACCCTTCAGATTATGGGCAGGCGCGACCATCCCAGGAGGCATACACACGACCTCTGGACGATGCACCGACTTCAGCACGTAGGGCAAAGAGAGGTCGTGGTAGTGGTAGGGGTGCTCAGGGGGTGGTCAGGGGTAGTACATTAGTTTGTTGTCATCATATACATGTTTCATACTTCCTCACTTAATGTATGATTTACTATTTCACTCCATTTATTGTGCTTTGATCACTTTTTATTTCATTCATCGTAATCTACTTCGTAGTATAGAACATTTTCATCGCCCTACGAACAGGCGTTTCCACTAGGCGTTTCGAAGTATGATAAGGTTCTCGGATCCACGTTGTATGAAAAAGGCATTCTGCATATTTTTTCATCCCTTTTCTCACATTGGCCTGAAAAACGGTTGAGGTCGACTAGAGAAGTCACTGGTACCATCCATCACCTTTTGTAGTAACAAGTTACAACCCTGTTGAACGCTTCAAACTTTTTCAGACCGATTTGACAACACGAGACCATCACTTTTGCCAGACCGAATTGACAATACGCTACCATCAGCTTCGCAAGTGCTAACACAATTCACGCACGACTACCTTTTCAGCCCGACTTGACAACACAGTACAGTATTTTTCTATCCCTCTGCATGTTTCAATCTTACATTCCAACACTTAGTCCACAAACCACCGCTTCAGGTCTATAAAAGGCCAAACCGCAGGCACACAACCGCAGCTCCCACTCACACTTCTTCACCATGGTTGATAGTTGTAGTAGAGCATTTTCGTGGACACCTGATATGAGAAGCATAGCTCTTACTTGCACGTTGCAGGTTACGCGTGGTGGGAAGGACGATCCATTCAAGGAGGAGAACCTAAGTAAAGCGGTGTCCAAATTGCAAGAGTGGCGCCCGACATTGCGGAGGAAAGCCTTGACAACCTCTGGTCTGAACCTTGTGACCTCCAACGATCTGAAGGCGCGCTTGCAATGGTGGCGTCAAAGATATATCAGGGTGTGCGAACTAGCCGACTACCATTCTGCTGCATGTTTCTCTAGAAGAAATTACATGGTACTGATGTTGCCCGATCAGTATGCAGAGCATATTCAGGTTAGTTATTTCATATATGGTCACCTTACTAATCTTTTTAGGATTATACATAAGTTCACTATTTCGTACATTCGTCTTGTGTGTTAGTCATTCCCAGAGGATGAAGATTTGCTGAACAAAGATATCCCAGAATTCTTAGCGATGTATAAGCTCTTCGGCGGTGGTGTGATGCCTGGTTGGCGCAGAAGACGCATAAGCGGATCTAACTGGATGGGTAGAGATCGACACAATACTGTTGTATCGGCAAGTTCAAGAGGACGTTCAACTACCACCGGAGGTGGGCTTACTCCTAACTATGCAAATGATGATGACGACAATGATGACGATTTCGTATCACCTCCACCTCGACGTTCAAGCACTTCCACAACAGGGCGTTCAAGAAACAATGCAACAGAAGGTTCAACCAGCACTAGAGGCAGGCTAGCTCCCAACCATACAAATGACGATGACGATGATGATGACGATTTCGTATCACCTCCACCTCGACGTTCAATCACTTCCACAAGAGGCCCTTCAAGAAACAATGCAAGAGAACGTTCAACCAGCACTAGAGGCGGGCTAGTTCCCGACCGTACAAACGATGATGACGCTGATGATGACGATTTCGTATCACCTCCACCTCGACGTTCAAGCACTTCCACCAATAGATGACTTTTATCTTTGTCACCATGCCCTATACCGAAGACTACAGCCAAAGGATGTATGGTTTTGTGACTTATGTTGTATCCCAGTTTTATCAATTCTCTAAGCCATGTTGGATTTTATTCAATAATACTATGATTTGTTCTCAAATTTGTCGCACACCGAAGGAGAATGGCGAACTACGAGATTTGATTTTTTTTCCTGAAAAAAATTAACTGACAAATAATTTTGTAAACCACCACATTAATTATGACCGATAAATTAGAATTTTTCTGAATTTATTGACCCTACTTTGAATTATGCAATTCTTACAACCGTCAAACTGACACTGACTTTTCATAACTAATGCTCACAGGTTACAACAAATTTACCAAAAAAAACAACGCAACATACTTCTTTGTAAATTAAATTTCGTCCAAAAAATTGAATAAAAATATATATTACTTAAAAGAAAATCGCTCGTGCTGACTACTCATGTCGCCGTACATTCATGTAGGGCAGAGGTATATTCTTGCAATTTTTTGAGTTTTGCAATTTGAATAAAAATTCTACTATTTTACAAAAATTTCTACATGACTTATCACGTACATAAATTATCACCGACAAAATTGCCACACAAATGTATTATTTCGACAAAAATCTTTGTAAATTTCGCCGACCGATTGGCCTAACGGGTATTATTTTTGTCATATATTTTTTGGCGTATTAGTGCCGTCAATATTATATTTTTTAATAATAATATTTATTTTTCTAAAAGTGTGTTAACTGGTATTATTTTTTTCCAAAGTATTATTTGATTAAACAATTCGAACTAAATCCATGGAAAATTGAAAACGGATTTTGTCGCCATACGGTTTGGCAACAACTAGTAATAGCCAAACCGTATGGCTACAACTAGTAATAGCCATACGGTTTGGCTATTACTAGTTGTAGCCAAACCATAGGCGACAATAGAGCTAATCACGTGCTTAAGATTTTGTCGCCGTACCGCTAGGCGATTACTGCTTTGTCGCCGTACCGCTGGGCGATTACTGTTTTGTCATCGTACCGCTAGGCGATTACTACGTTGTTGCCGTACCGTACGGCGATTACTATGTTGTGGCCATATGGCTTGGCTACGGAGCATTATTTCTGAAAAAATATCCCGCATATTAATATCGCAATTAGTTTCATAAAATGCATTATTTAAAAAAGTTCGCCGGTAACATTTCGGCTTTTGCCGACTTGTCAACGAAGCTCTGGTGCCACCATACCCAGAAATGGAAATCATTAGTTTTCTAGTCTTAAGGTAATTTTTTTTACAAACATAGTCCACCTTCCATCGTAATTATAAACATAGCTTCATCTCTGACTGCGGACAAGGGCAAATCTAGAACAAGACATCACTAGAGTCGCCGAAGTCAATACAAACTCGTAACATTATCATATGCTTATATACTAAAGAAACTACGTGAACTAAATTGGAAGATGTCGGTGCCACTGACTGCGAAAGCATCTACCAAACTATGGTCCCAGAGTTCGATAGTTTCGTTGGCTTCCAAGCTCTAGGAGCTCGATAGGCGCTCCCGCAGTGCGTGAAAGGTCACATGTGTCATCTTTCGACGCTTCCACGTTAAAGATAATACTATTTTTTAATTACATTTAAAATGAGATTAAATTTAAAAAATGTAAAAAAAAACTAGAAAAGCGATGGAAATGTAGTATCCTGTAGCCGTCACCCCACTTTTTCTGGGCAACGACTCCTGCGAAATGATTCCAGATTTCAGGTGCAGCGCGACCACTACCACAATCACTCGCGCCGCCGAGCACACGACAGTACGACACCACTCCGCCCACACCTGGCGACGCTCTCGTTGCCATCATACCCCAATAATTCACTGCCCAACCCCACCACCACCACCACCACCACTAGACCGCGCGGCTCGCCAATAATAGCACGACGCCTAAAGGCTAAAACCCACGACGCGCTGGTCAGTGGCCACCACGCGCGAGCGCCGAGCGCCGAGCAACTGAGCACGCCGCCGGCCATGTCCATGCCCGACCGCCGCTCCGCCGCCACGTCGCCGTCCCTCCGCTTCCTCGGCCTCCTCAAGCAGCCCGACGGCGCCAGCGTCGGCCAGGAGCTCGAGCTCGACGAGCGCGACGTCGTCTGGTCGTCGTCCACCTCCTCATCCTCCTCGCCGTCCCCCACCCCGTCCCCAACCTCCGGCGGCCTCCGCCGGCCCCTCTCCTCCCGCCGCTTCCCTGCGGGCAGCGTCGGCCTGTCCGCGCTCCTCGCCGATGACCACGAGCCCACCGCGGCCATCCAGGCAGCGGCCCGCCCGGAGAAGCAGCAGCCACCGCAGCCGTACTACCAGTCGGCGCCGGTCGTCGTGCCGGCCTGGCCCAAGGGGATGGACAGGGACAGGCGTCTCCGGGAGGAGGAGCAAGAGGCCGAAGGGGAGGGCGACAGCGAATTTGTGGTGCCACCGCACGAGATGGCAGCTCGGCGCGCGGCGGCGGCGGCGTCGGTGATGGAGGGCGCCGGGCGCACGCTGAAGGGGCGCGACCTCCGGCGCGTGCGCAACGCCGTGTGGCGCACCACCGGCTTCCTCGACCTGTGAAAAAGGATGCTCCTTTGGAGGTTTCTTTCGCTGCCCACGCCACTCCACCGTGAGATTACTTGGCTGTTGGCAAGCTGCTTGGTGTTGTGATCGATATTGAAAAAGGTTGGGTGTTTTCATGCAAAGTATGGGGTTTTAGGGGCAATATTTTGATGCGTATTTGTTGTCAAGTATATATATTGACAAGTGCTTTTATGTTTTTTCTAGAAGAAAACTACACTGATTATAAAGCAACGGGCTGCAGTTGTTTTAAGATCTATGCAATTTTCTTTTGGGGAGAATATACCAAGCGTCATTTAGAAATAATTTTATTCAGTAAATGGTTCAAATTAGATAAATTTGATGTGTGGTAAGGCACGTACGTGTAATTCTTCTAGTATATTTGTAGTGCAGAAGTGGAAAAAAAGATGTGCTGTGTGTGCATGGTTTTTTGTATACCATTGCGATTAACAGAGTGCTTTTCTCTAATGTGCACTTTATCCAAATCCGAAAGGAACTCAATTTTTATGCTAGCTTCTCGTGGTTACTTGCACTGATGCTCCCTTTTGCATTGCCTGGATTTATGTCGTGCCCTCCTTTGTTTTGATTGGTACCAGACTGCCATTAGCAAAAAGTTAGTGAGAAAACATTGGATCTTTTGGTTTGCTTTGTCTTGCGTGATTTCTTGAGGGGTGTTTGGATTAGGGGTATTTCATTGAAATATTTTAAGTTCTAATTTAAATTTGAATTAAATCTCAAAACCTCTTAAGGAATTACCACTTATCCAAACAGGACCTTAGTATTCACTATGTGGGTGTTGTAACATGATACCACCAGCGGATGTTATATTAACATATATATGTTTTACCGTGATATTAGTTGTCCAAACAATTGCTGCTCCACAAAGTATTTAAATGGCAGTTGCTTCCCTATATATTCCATATAGGTGCGCACGAAAATATGGTTCAACTTGAAAATCAGTTCATGAAGCCTGGCTCGTTGTTAACAAATAATCCGGTATATATATTCCTAGCCATATTCCTATGGGCCTTCAAAAGCAGATGCCTTGCTTCACGTGAAGTTGAACTGATAACCAATATTCATAATTTGTTCCATCTGTAAGCCTAGTTGTTTCGCAATGTACTTAGTCACAAATGAAGGTATCAACTACTATTGGATACAGCTGTTCCCAAGATGAATGGTGTTTTTAAATAACATGCATGGTGAAATCTTCCATGCTCGGTACTCGGATCAGGATCAGGTGCAAGTAAAAGTCTGCTTCTTTTGTGGTTTCATATATCAGATCAAGGAAGCTGCAGCATATAAGAAATTAACAACGAAGACCTGGAACTTTCCCCAACTTAAGCCTGTAAGATCGAAGGGGGGATATACAGAGCTAAGTTTATTTTCCAGACAGTAGAAGGCGAGCGAATCATGTTACCCACTGGCCACTGCTGACAGTGCTATGTGCTAATCAATACTTCATGGTAGACCTAATACCTATTATTGTTTTAACCATGCATTTTGGGTTGATTCACAATCGCCTCGTAGGCTCGCAGAACAGTACAACGATGCCAACAGCTCCATCAAGAATTCGAGATGGTACAGCCGTACATGCGTTTTACTTCTATGTGAAGTTGAAACCACCTGTGCTAATTACTCCCGGTACCGTCATTAATCTCGTCTCTCCCAAAAGCGGAGAGAACGATTGGTACTTGCTGCCAAGATTCGAAATCATTGTTTTCGGATTCAGTCAAACCATCAATGGAGCAAGTATGATGGCTCATTCCATGGTTCCCCACCGATACTGTAGATGAAGATGAGGTTTTGTTGGTTTCACACTTCTACTTGGGATATTCTTCAACGGATGGGCTAAAACCTATATCTTGTAACTGATCGAGAATTTTTGTTGCACGATCACGATATGCCTTGTACTTCGGCCTGAGGCTGAGGCGTACAGAAGTTAGGGCACGCGATTTGCTCGGGAGCGAGGAACAAGGCAAGGGTTGAGCTGTCGAAGCAATCACGAGGACAGAAAGGCTTCGAATTCCAAGGACGAAGGCCATCCCGATATGCCCGTGCGTAAGGCGGCTGGACCGTGGACGGAGACGGGCAAACGGCCTCGCGGCCGTGTGCAGTGCGGCAGGCAGTGGAGCTGGAGCAGTCAGTCGTTACGGCGGTTAGGTGCGCGTGCCGGCGTGCGACGCGCGGTGCCGTGCCGAGGCATTACCACGACGTAGCCGGCTTTCGGCTCGCGTTTCTGCGTCCACTGGCGTTGCGCGCGTGGCCGGCGTGCCCTAGGGGCAGCTGCACCCTTCGCCGAATATGTTGTTCAGTTGATACATTTCAATCATTTAAACTATTCATGTGCGAGGGATATATTTTATTCAATTCATATAAGATCTTATTTGGACTATTTGCATTGTATTTTTAACAAATTTTGAACTTACGTGTTACATTCATGATGTTATGAAATCATGGTACAATACTACAATTATTCGTGTGAAGTTTTTATCCCTATTCAAATTTTTATAGTTTCGCCGCTTAGCAGTAGTGCGTATCCTTTTCCGACTCCTATCACGTTCATGGGTCAAGGTGGTTCTGCAGCCTTTGCTCGCGACAGGAGCGGATCTAGGGGTGCTGGGTACGCCCTGGCACCCTCAAAAATTTAAGAAACGATACAAGATCACCTCTTTAATAGGTCAAATTTGTTAATCCAATTGGTTTCGATTTCGGCGTATTGGGATTTTTAAGACATTAGAACTATTTGTATTATACTTTCAAAAAAATTCAAGTATATGGGTTAGATTTATAATGTTACGAAATCATTATATAAAACTATAGAATTAAACGTGTGAAGTGTGTATCTCATTTTTTTTTTCTAATTTTGCCACTAGCTCGCCAGATCTTTTAGGGTGCATCGACCGCCTCTCTCCTGTTCCAGGCTTTCACCATCACAAGGTAATTATTTTGCCGATTTGCTGAAACGTGTTAGATTCTGATGCGGATCGTGGATTATGCTGATCTACCGTCTTCCCTTGGACCTCTATGGTATGCATATGCCCGTTCGACTTGCATCAAAGTAGAGAGCCACTTGTTTAGGTTTCTACGACAGATTTGTTTGTGATATACGCTAAGTAACTGATTCGATGGACCTTTCAACCCAAAAGTGACGAATTTGATGAGAAAGTCAGCTCTTTTTAATGTGCTCTGCAAGTTACAATCTTACAGTGGAGACAGACAGAAAGACAAACTGAATCAGAAGAACGGGACATTTTTTTCCGGGAACAATCGGGTCAGAAACCTTTTCAGAGAACTTGAGCATCATGTGTCCAACATTGGATGCGAAGCCGCTTCATATGGTTGAATCAAGGCAGCTCAGGACCATTATAACAGAATCACCAATCAAACATGACCGAGAAGAGTTCTGCTCCATAGTGGGCACGAGCCATGTACATCACTGATCAGGAGGCAGTACACGCTAATAAGATTCCAGGAAACCCGGTGCCGTAAGAAAACCGAAGGGACCTCTCTGAGCATCTGAGACTGTTTAGGCATCTTCAGTACTCGAGTGAGCGGAGACATCAGTGAACGACGTCGATCCACACTGAGCGGTTCATGTGGAAGCTGGCAGTTCACAAGATGCCCCGTCCCTTTCCTGCATCGGCACCTGGATTGTAATGTGCACAAGCGTAAAGCAAAAGAGCGGACGACTGTAAGTCTGTAACCTGTCATTTTACTGTGTTGTTTTCAGCAGAATATATGGGTTGCATGCATCATGCTTTCCATCCTGTGACTTCACAAATTTTGTTATTTTAGTAAGTTTGTTTTGGCCCACAGGCAACTTTGGAGAATACCCAGTGAATTGTTTTATGGTCTTCATTACTTCACCAATTGGCCTAGTGATGCAGCCCTGATTGTGACTTCACCAATTGGCCGAGTGATGCAACCCTGATTGTGACAACGGACGTATGAATAAGTTTAGGGTAACTTCGAATTCAAGAACCCTATCATGGGGAAACGATTGGTGTCAACCAAGTAGCCCATGCCTTGGAGAGTCCGGTCCTTTTCTCTTTCTTTTGAGATAAGAGCCAGAGTACAGATTCTTATCCTCGAAACATATCATCAATCTCTGATTTGATGGTACCAAATGTAAGGGACTTTTCCTTGAAAAAGAATCACCACGCAGAGATAATGGCACAGCATATATTCAAGGTTCAACGTTAAGCAGAACTAATTTGCCTTAGCTGATTTTGTGGGAGGATTTGAGCAACTTATACTGCTTGCAGGCTGCAGCACATATCAATTAATCATTCAGTAGTGTTGTTGTATGGGCACATCTTTCATAATACCTGGTCTATTATCAATTTATATAAATCATTTGATAACTCTTTCATTGTCATGCATCATCTGATAATTTTTTAGTATATATCTGATGACTCTTCATTGGTATATATATCTGATGATACTTTTTACTGATAACAGCTGGAAACTGAGAATTGACAACTGGATCAGTTGCCCTTGAGAGATACTTCTTGCAATATTACACCTTGTGGATCTATGCAAAAATACAGATGTATATGATACAATCTCACCCTATTATGCAAAAATTCTGCTATTTAATAACGCCTACAGGCTACAACCATCGATCACCACTGATGAGCATGGTTCAAAATCTTGCTCAGATTTCGGAAATCTCGGCCGAGATTCGACGGGATAAAAAAATAAAAAATTTCAGATTGCTACAGTGATTTTAATGAATTTCGGCCTTTTAGACCGAGATAATCACAAATTCTACCAATTTTCATGTTTTTTGACCGAATCTCGCACCAATTTTTTGTGGCGAATTGTAATGCTTTTTTATAAAGAATACATGTGAAAATTTTGCCAAAAATATATATATACAGATTATGTAACCCTAGAAAGCAGTGACTTCCAAGAATTACAGACCTAGCACAGCAAGACGAGTTGGCTTGTGTAATTGTTAGCTAATTCAGTCTCCAATATAAAAGATTCATAAAAACAGGCCAAATCTTAGCTAACTATGAATACATAAGGACGTTGGTAATATTGGTTAGGACTTTGGATCAGTCCGATCTAAAAAGTTGCTTTTCTATCTAGAGCAAATCGCATGGAAATATTTCCCATGTGATGATCATTGATCAAATATAGTTGAGAATGTATTTTGGTGAGATTTCGGGTTTTTTGATCAAGATGATCACCAATTTTCGGCCAAAGAGAAGTTAGTAAAGAAGCTTAGATTCTTAAACTACACTACACTACACTGCAGAGAGATTGACCAATATATACTCAGCCTTACGATATCGATCATCTTCAAGTTTTATTTCCTCAAAAGCGATAGGAAAGAGCAGATGAAAACTAGTTCAACCATAATTATCATCATCAATCCATCATTAATAAACCACGGAAAGGGTAACCAATGCTAATACCCTCAATACCCCAATTGAAGATAAACCTTACAAAAGAAAAAAAGAACACCGAACAGTATGCTGCTACTGCTACGTGCTATCCAAATACATGCATAACATTAACTGATCAATACATCAATGAGAAACGGTAGTGTAATCACAACACCTAGCTACTACTCGTCCTGAGCCCAAGTTCAAGTCTCCCATAGCACAGGAGATTGATTAATCAATAGCGATAAGGTTTCAATTAGTATTTTATGTGCAAATACTTAGTATTTTGCATTCAAATAGATAGGAAATGTAGATAAATGCTTGCATGATTTTTTCTAGCTTCGGGAGACCATTTCACAGGGGTTGAAATGGGCCGAAATTTCGGTTTTACCAACCTCAAAAATACCGAATATAAAATTTGGTTTTTGAATTTCAGCAAGATTCCAATTGAAATTCTGAAATCTCGCCGAAATTTCAGATTTCGGTTGCCTCCGAGATATGGTTCGAAAACGAAATTTGTACCCTTGCTGACGAGAGATGAGGTTCTCAAACATGCAATTATTATGTGATGAATCATCTTGAATCTCATAATCATATACTAGGGCACCGCATTTACACTGTAATATGTTGGTAACTCAATACTTACAGCATCGTTACCTCCTCTATATCCCATCTTAACTATCAAATATTTACTGCATAATTGCCTGGCTGTATCTCTTCTAATTGTACATGGAGCTGCCTTCTGTTTTCGAGCATGTTACCCCTCTAGTGTGTAGACCTAAATGCCATGCACAATGGTGGACTGATCTTGGCCAATGCAAGCAAGGACGCAGGGAAGATCCAAAGGCCATCCCCACATATCAAACCAGATGCAACTGCTGGCACCATTAGTGCTGCTTTACTTCTGTCAATCATGTGCCAGGTGAAGACTATCAAGCTTCCAACACACATGTCAATGGCAAAGCTCGCGCCAACAAGGAAGGGAACCCCCATAGCCATTGGTAGGGGAACCCACCGGCCATACTTTGGTGGGAAGAGGTCCCTCATAAGATTGGCCACCACTGCAAAGCCAAAGAATCCATAGCACAGCTGCAAGCAATGCAGGGGCAGAGCAGAGAAGCCCTCGACACCAAGAATTGCCATGTTTCGGTAGATTAGAGCATATGGTGCCTTCCAGTACCCTTCCGGGTTGCCTATGTCGAAGGCCTTGTAGAACAGAAAGAATGTCAATGGTGCGATGACACAGCCCATGGCGCTGCCAATAGCCTGAGCAATAATCATTGATCTAGGTGATGTTAATGTAAGATGGCCAGTCTTGAAATCATGCATCAGATCAGCAGATATTGACACCAATGATTTCACCAGACCACAACCTACTAGGCCAGCAACTACACCAGAGTCTTTTCCAGCCCAGGCTGCAAGAGTGAAGAGGGCAACCTTTCCATAATTGTAGGCCATGTTGATGTCAGTAAGGCCAGCACCATAGGCATTGCAGAAACCCAAGGCAGGGGCCAATAAGTATGCTATAACAACATAGTACCACTTCATCTCACGGAACATCAAGGGAATGGCAATTACTGCAACGACTGATAATGCAAGATAACCGGAGTAGGCTAGCCAGGTAGGGATACTGTCTCTTGTAAAAAATTCATTATGATGAAGGACATTGAGAGCTGGAATGTCTTCCTCTGGAAGTAGGATGAACCCCATATCAGATCATCTATACATCAGAAAGACTGTAGTTGCATGAGTTTGTCAGACTATTTACCTTTCTTTGCATTCTTCAGTTTTGATCTGTCAAGCAGACTCTTAACGGTGAATGCAACAATCTTCACAAAATTGTATAGGCCGTCTCCTAGGATGAGAGCTATGCAGATGAATGCCTACAGAATGAGAGAAGGTAAGAAACAAAGGATTGTACTACACATGCACAATAACAAAATCAAATTGTGAAACAAACCTTGTAACCTTGCAGGCTTCTCATGCTGCTTTCTGGTATATTTGACGGATACCAGTCCCCTTTCAAATCACTGATCAGTGGCCACATTATTCCCCAGGAAAGAATGGCGCCGAGAAGGAGAGACAGATTGACAAGGTGGGAGCAAATCATCCCTGCCCCAACATATGTCAGGCTGAAATCAAAGAAGAATCTGACACCCCAAGGATCAGGAAATCCGAATCAGGTGAAATTGTTACTAGTCAAGAACAGATTTAATGCAATAATGAGCAAAGTGATCAGTGTTAACGTTTGTTTCCAAGCTTTTAGTCCAAAAGTGGGAAACTGTGAGAACCCACAGTTGTCTCCACCAGAGTAAAACCACTGGAAGAAGCTCCAGAAGAAGCTGATTGCAAAGTATTTTGTGAATCCATTCACTTGCTGCCTGACATGAACAAACAAAGCATTGAACTGATTAAAAAAATTACAATGTTCGATTCTGCAGGATATGAGTTATGTGAAAGAACTGCATACTTTGCCATTGCATCTCCATGAGGTGTGTGGAATCCATTTATAAGCACAGCCGTTGCAGTCCCACTTGGGTAAGTTAATTTGTAATCAATTATCAGAATCTGAAATTTTACAAAGTTTGATGGCAAATTGAATCATCTGTTTACATGTGAATTTCAAACAATTTGAAGAAGTTCTTATAACGGATAATTAAAGGCTATGCAGGCATCAAGTTCATTTTGAAAGGGTTCACAAAACGTGTACTCTGTTTAGGTAAAGATCCAGCTAAGCATGGGTGTACCTACACCCAGACACGATTTTATGGCATTAGAAGTGTAGAAAAAAATCTGAAAAAAATCATCGAATAGTATATCATGGTACAATGGTACACACAAAATTTCAGTAACAAACTCGGTAGGATGTGGTGCATACAAAAGAAACAAGCGGTACCAAATAAATGTGAAATATATATTTGCGGGTACCTTCTCTCTTTTTTTTTCTCCCAATCGGTATTACATATGGCCATGAAATTTTGAGGGTATCCATATCTTAACTATTACAATAGTAGGATTTTTTTTGGTAGAATACAAATATGCAATGTCCTTTGTTTGAGCTTACCTAATCCGTGAGCCGTGTTGTGAGATTGCCAACCCTTTTTAGGCTGAAAAGAGTGCCTAATGCTTTGGAGCAAATCTAAGGGCAAGTTAGTGCGTGTATGGACTGCTTAAAAAGTGTTGTAGGCTTTAGGGCAAGCCCATGAGTGAACTATCCTCGCCTTTTTGTAATTATTAAGGGTACGAAGGGAAATAGCTATCCCCTCACTTCTATATAAAGACTCCAAGAGGCATGTGAGAGGGAGATCTCACTCATATTTACCATTAGCTCTCTCAAGTGGCTGGTATTTTTAGCTCTTCTATTTGTGTGTCCCCGGATGAGAAAGGGTATGTTATTTAGCTCTTGTCCCCAAAGCAGAAAGGGTATTATATACGCATTGTGGTATTCTATACCTACTATTTGACCTTGTTGCCACAACAAGGCGCTCTTGACAAAAACCAAAATAAGATGACATCCTACAAATAAATAAGGCAAACAAGACACACAAAGGAGAAATGAAATGGCCAAGCCTTATAGGGTCCATTTGGTTCAAGGGCAAAGGGTAGATGGGACGGGATTATCTATCCTGATAGGGATGAAGCCATCCAAATTCATGTTTGGTTGAAGGGATAAGAGATGGATGTGATAGCCAAATTTTTGTTTGGTTGGAAGGATAAGAGTTGAATGTGATGAGAGTTGGATGGTGGATGAGATGAAAGTCAAATTTGAAGAGATGAGATGGGTGAGATAAAAGTTAGATGAGCTCATTCAGCTAATTTCATAGGATAGACTCATCTAGCACCTACGAAGAATGTTCCTAAGAGTTGGTTGTCCTCATTCACCCGTCTATCCAACGAAACAGCAGGACACATAGAAAAAGATAGATAGAGTCATCACATCCATCATTTGCCCTTAACCGAACCGAAGGCACCCATAATTTCTGTTCTTTAAGCAAGAGAAACTGTAGAATACGATGGGTGAAAAGGAGATGATGACCAGTTGACCACTATGCAAGCAACATTGGCAAAGGAACAGAATTGGGGAAGAAAGGTAAAATTGCAGTTCTTAGGAGTAACAGCGAAGCGTGATCGAATCACAAAACTTCTGAATATTTAGTGTAAGACTGGGGAGCTCACCGACCTTCCTGAGAGGGACGAGCGCGAGAAGCCCCACGAAGCTGACGGCGAGGAGGAAGCCCATCATCCACGCGATGCCGGGCTCCTTGTAGCTCCCCGGCACGTTGCCTTCCGTCTCCTCCCCCGCCATCTCATAAGTTCTCTTGTTGAGCCCAAGCAAGTACGACCCGAACCCACCTGGGAAAAGTCCAAGAACACATCAAATCAAACCAAGGACTCCATTTGACAATGGAGGATGGTGCAAGGGGTTCGTATGTGTGTGTGGTCCTGACCTCCGACGGCGATGCTGTAGCAGGCGACGGCGCAGGTCTGGACGACGGTGTTCTCCTGCCGCGTGAAGGGGCGGGAGGCGACGCCGAGGCGGGCGAGCGCCTGCGTCCACCCGCGGAGGACGACGAACGCGATGAGCGCGGCGGAGATGTTAAGCGTGGGGACGAGGCCGGTGGTGAGGTTCAGCTTCATCACGATGACGCTGTACATGGCACCGACGGCCAGGCTCGCCACCATCCCGCGCGTCGTCAGCTGCTCCCGCCACGGCGGCACGCGGCCACGCGGGTGCGCCGCGGCCCCCGCCTCGGCGTCGCCGCCGTCGAGCCCCGCGATCTCCTCGTGCCCTCCTCCGCCTTCCCGCGGGTGGAGCGCCATTGCGAGCTCGAGGCGCGGCGGCGGCCTGGATTGCTTCCTCCGCCTCTCCTGCTTCATGGCGGAAGGATTTTCGCGGCGTCAGTCAGATTCGTGTCCCGGGGAAATGGATGCGTCGGAAGTAGGAGTCGGTGAATTAAAAAAAACTTTCATATCAACATATGACCGTTCGGTCCGTGACCGTGAGCTAAGAAGAGCACAGTGTTAGTGAGTTCTTCACTTGTTCTACTAGTAGCAGTGAAGCTACAAACAAGTGAGGTCTTGTAAGTTGTGAAATGTGAAGGATCAGTGCAAGAAATCCATGGGGCAAGAAGATGAGATTTTGATCAGCAATTCATAGACCCAGAAAAGAATCATGAGATTTTCCTTCAGTGGAATGGAAAATTCCTGAGAGAAAGAATCACCTCACCTGGGCACACTTGCTCCAACCAAAAAGACAATAACAGAGGACCAAAGGAAAGAAAAGGTGGCAAGAGAACTGAGGATCACGACACAAAAGAGAGGGGAAAAGATGGACAAAGAGAAACAACATCACTATTTTGATAGACCAATAACTCAGTAGAATCAAAGCAAAATTCTCACCTGAGTTATGCTCCTCGGCACTCAGTGCTCCCTTGAAACTGAGAACCTGTGTACAAGAACTGCAACACAAGCATACAAGCAAGAATAAGCAAAACAGTTCCTCATCAGGACACAATATAACAGCTCTTGACCAACATTTCTCGCAAGAAACACAAAGGAACCCGTCCAATCAAAACTCCAGACCTTGGAAGCTTAGGAGCTGAAAAGATCATAATTATTTTTTAAAAATGGGTAGATAATGAAGTCAACAAAAAAGGCAACAAATCTCCAAGCAGAACCGAAAATCGATGGCTTCCAAGAATTCATCTATGAAGCAAAGTTACGAAGCTGGAAGAAAGCTCAAAACTTTTGAGGAACTCCAAAGCTGCAACCAGAATCATCGGTACATAAAGATTTATTTTTTTTGAAGAGAAGTCCATCTCGGCATTAATTCACGAGTCACGACGTACCAAACAACAGTAATTGTGTTCTCCTCCTCCGAACTGAAGGTCCAAAATTCAAGAACAAGAGCTTCTTAGGCAGCGACAGTAAAAAGGATTCTCGTCTTACCTTCTCCGCACCACTATGCAGTATGCACCGCAAGTACACGCGCTGGTTGCAAATAAGCATGCGGCATGTAAGTACCATACTAGTCTACCTGGTGGTAGCTCTTCGTGCAAGCAACAGGCGGCTGCGGTACGAGCCGATCCTACCGAGGTAGCGGTGGTGGTGGTACACTGGTACTACACTGGTGCTGATTTCGCGTTCGTTGGTTGCTTTTGCGAAAGCTTTACTGTACTGGTCTGATGTTTATTTCAAGAAATAGCCTCGGATGCTCAGATATTTCAAATCTAGCCTCATGGACCACTCACTCAGCGCTATGGCTCCGTGGGAATGAATTGTAAATGAAAGTAGAGAATATCTCACATAATAAAATATTACAGGAGAGAGGTGGCTAGACATATATAGCACACGTTACAATAGAAAGGAAAGAGATCAATCTAATGCCTAGAATCCACTCCCCCGCAGTCGAAACGGGAGGAGGGCGTACGTTGAGACTGGAGCGAAAATCGTTGAACACCGAAGTGGGCAACCCTTTGGTAAAGATGTTAGCAAACTGAGTCGTCGTAGGCACGTGGAGAACTCGGATGTCTCCAAGGGCGACGCGTTCACGGACGAAGTGGAGGTCGATCTCGACGTGCTTCGTTCGCTGATGCTGGACCGGGTTGGTGGAGAGGTACATGGCGCTGACGTTGTCGCAGTAGACAACAGTAGCATGGCGCAGTGGAGCATGGAGTTTGGTGAGAAGTTGCCGAAGCCAACTTGCTTCGGCGACACCATTTGCGATAGCACGATACTCAGCTTCGGCACTGGACCTGGAGACTGTATTCTGGCGCTTGGATGACCAAGAAATCAGATTGTCACCGAGGAAGACCCCGTAACCGGAGGTAGACTTGCGGGTGTCAGGACAGCCAGCCCAGTCAGCATCCGTATAGACAATGAGGGAATCCAGAGAAGTCCGATGGAGAAGAAGGCCATAATCCAAACTGCCCTGGAGGTAACGAAGGATGCGTTTCACCAAAGCAAGATGAGGCTCCCTGGGGTCATGCATGAACAAACAAGCTCTTTGAACAAAGATAAGCAATGTCGGGCGGGTGAATGTCAAATCAAGAGCACCAAACCGAGACGGTAGTGAGTAGCATCCGGGACAGGAGCGCCGTTACTGGAGAGTTTGGCGTGTGTGTCGACCGGGGTGCTACTAGGCTTGCAGTCAGTCATGCCCGCGCGTTCCAGAATCTCGAGGGCATAATGTCGTTGGGACAAGAAGAGGGATCCATCAGCTTGGCGGGTCACAGACATGCCCAGAAAATGTTGAAAAGGCCCAAGATCTTTCATAGCAAACTCATGCTGAAGAGCAATGATGGTGTGGTGAAGAAGATCCCCAGAGGAGGCAGTGAGTATAATGTCATCCACATAGAGCAGCAAATAGACTGTGTCGGGGCCGCGGCGAAATATGAAGAGTGATGTATCTGACTTCGCCTCGGTGAATCCCAAGGAGAGCAAATGAGAGGCAAACCGACTGTACCATGCACGAGGAGCCTGCTTGAGTCCGTAGAGGGATTTGTTCAAGCGACAGACATAGTCAGGGTGTGCTGAGTCAATGAAGCCGGAGGGTTGCACGCAATACACCGTCTCAGATAGAGTACCATGAAGAAATGCATTCTTGACATCGAGCTGATGAACTGGCCAATTCTGAGATAACGTCAAGGTCAAGACAGTGCGAATGGTAGCTGGCTTCACCACAGGACTGAAAGTTTCGCCAAAGTCGATACCAGGGCGTTGGGTGAAACCCCGAAGAACCCAACGCGCCTTATATCGGTCAAGAGAGCCATCGGTATGGAGCTTGTGACGAAATACCCATTTGCCTGTGACAATGTTCACGCCAGGAGGACAAGGAACGAGGTCCCAAGTTGCATTGGCTTGGAGAGCATTGAACTCGTCGGTCATGGCGGCACGCCAATGGCAGTCGACAAGAGCACCGCGGTAAGTTTTCGGGAGTGGTGAAAGAGTTGTGGCTTGCAAGTTGAGGCGGTCGACGGGAAGCCGAAATCCGGATTTGCTCCTGGTAGACATGCCATGAGCATTGACGACGGGAGCCACGGGGACGACCAGAGGCGGGCGACCGATGCGCTAGTGGTCGCCGAGCCACGGCGCAGCGCCCCAACTGAGTCGTCGGCGCGCAGTGGCTCAGCGCAGCGACCCACTTGAGGGGCCGGCGCGGCGCGTCTTGGCGGTGGTCCATCATCCGCAGCGCCCAGAGCAGATGGCCCATGCGCGGCGTGGTAGGTCTCGCCATGGAGGCCACGGCGACGGTCCGAGCGGCTGGACACGGGTGAGTGGTCAGGCCACCCGCGCAGACAGTGCACGCCAGGGCCTGGGAAGGCGGACGAGCCATGGAGACCTCCAGCTTCGCTGGCAACGACCCGGTGTAAGCGAGCACCGAGGGCAGCGGAGCCAGAGGTTGGACCTGCAGGAGAGCTAAAAACAGGAGACACAGAAGTACCCATGTCGTATAAGACATTAATGTCAGATGGTGACGGTGCTGAAGAGGAGTCGGCAAAGGGAAAGGACTCCTCGTCAAACGTCACGTGCCGAGAAATGATAACTCGGTTGGAAACTATATCAAGGCACCGATATCCTTTGTGTTCGGGGGAGTAGCCAAGGAAGACGCACAAGGTGGAACGTGGTGCGAGTTTGTGGGCTGTGGTGGCAGAGAGGTTAGGGTAGCAACGGCATCCGAACACACGAAGATGGTCGTAGGAGGGAGGGGTGCCGTAAAGGGCTTGATGGGGGTGCCGGTGTTGAGAGTTTTGGTGGGGAGCCTGTTAAGAAGATAGGTGGCGGTGTTTAAGGCTTCAACCCAAAATTGCGGTGGGAGACTGGCCTGGAAGAGAAGAGTGCGCAACACATCATTGATGGTGCGAATGGCTCGTTCAGCCTTGCCGTTTTGTTGTGATGTGTATGGACATGACATGCGGAGGGCAACACCGTGGGTGAGGAAGAATGAGCGGGCGGATGAGTTGTCGAACTCGCGCCCATTGTCACATTGTATGCTTTTGATGGTGGAGCCAAATTGTGTTTGAATGGACGCAAAAAAGTGGGAGAGGGTGGTGAAAGTTTCCGACTTTAAGCGTAGAGGGAATGTCCAAAAATAGTGCGAGTAGTCATCGAGAATAACTAAGTAATACTTGAATCCTGAGACACTGGGGACCGGGGAAGTCCAGAGATCACAGTGTATGAGATCGAAGTTATGCATTGCACGCGAGGTGGACGTGAAAAAAGGTAAACGAGTATGGCGTCCAAGTTGACAAGCATGACAAAGTGTGGTACCCGAGAGTTTATTACATGAAATAGCAGAAGAACTAGCTAGGTAATGGAGGGCATCGGCGCCGAGGTGGCCGAGGCGACGGTGCCAGAGTTGGGGCGAGGTGGTGGCGACCATGGCATGGGAGCCGTGGTGGGAGGCAGTGGGTAGAGATCGCCTGCACTATTGCACCTGGTGAGGAGACTCCCGGTCCGAAGATCCTTCACAGAGAGACCATAGGGATCAAATTCAACGGAACAATTATTGTCAGTGGTGAAACGGCGAACAGAAACTAGGTTTTTGATAATAGGGGGACTGACTAGAATATTCCGAAGAAAAAGAGGACCATGAGGAGTAGAAAAATGGGTTGAGCCAGTGGAGGTAACAGGAGGTAAAGAACCATTGCCAACAATGATGTTAGAAGGGGTAGATGATGACGGAGAATAAGCATGGGAGAGGATACCGGCGTCGGAGGTCATGTGGCTGCTCGCACCTGAGTCCATGTACCACTCTGTTGACGGCGGCGACGTCAAGGAAACAATGCTGAAGGCGTTGGCGAGAGTGGCCTGATCCCATCCACTGGGCTGATGGAGGACAGGGGGCCCGCCCAACACGCCTGGGCCGCCTGGGGTGTATGGACCAGGAAGCGCAGCCGGGCCATATGCTGGAGGAGGGACCGGCCTAGAGGCAGAAGGTGAGCCGACCCACCCGGCAGATGCACAGAGCCCGTGAGATGGTGGCCCAGCACGGCTCTCGGTGTCGGCTTGCTCAGCGTCACGACGCCGCTGCTGTTCGGCTGCGCGTTCATTGGCACGGCGTTGTTCGGCCTCGAGATGAAGCCGGTCCTCCTCGGCGCGGGCGGCAACACTGGATCGCAGCTGGGCGACCTCGGCACGAAGCCTCTCCAGCTCCGCCTGGTCACCAGGCGCGATGAGGTCGCCGGCCATAGTTGGGAAGGCGGAAGCGAGAAAGAAATTAGGTCACAGGAGCAACGCTATCTGATACCATGAAAGTAGAGAATATCTCACACAATGAAATATTACAGGAGAGAGGCGGCTAGACATATATAACACACGTTACAATAGAAAGGAAAGAGATCAATCTAATGTCTAGAATCATGCCTCCTGCCGATATGCTGATGCATGCAGCGCATGCATCGTATATGGCTAACAGTAAATAATACCGTCTAGGCATAGCGCTGAAAATAATAATGCGCAGCAGATCCACTGGAACGCTGAATCCTGCGCCCCACGCCTGCGGGAATATACCGGAATCTCACAATATGCAAGCGCTGAAAATGACGAGCCACCTGGCGCGGTCGCTGAACTCTTAATGTATTTGGTTGTATTTATGTAGTTTTTTTTCATTTTTAGCTCCCATCCGGGTGTATTTGCTGAAATGGCCCCTTTCCGTGGGGTGATTGAGTGGAGTTTTAATTTTCACGATTTTCCGTGATGTGCTGGTGCGACAAGGAGAGGGTAGGCGCTACACCGAAATGCCACGGCGGGGCAGCACGTGAAAGGACAGGGGATGTCGCCTAGAGGGGGGTGAATAGGCGAATTAAAATATTTAACACTAAATGCAGCGGAATAAAAAAATATTGCAGCTAAATAAAATCTCCCGAGTGTCCCGAACAATCCGGAGTGTCCGGTATTCAATCCGGATACTCGGATAGTCCGATCCTCGAGGTCCTAACCCGAGTGTCCGGTATTCAATCCGGATACTCCGGATAGTCCGGACTGTCTGGGTTATGGAGTCCGGATACTCCGGATTGGAGACTTCGAATGGAGATTTTAAATCTTTGCAATTTTTCAACAAACTAATTGAACACAAAAGACCTAAATACCATCAGGTACATGGGGATGATGTAGATCTAGAGCCAAACACAACAATAGAGTAGATCGGGCAATTTCAAGATACACAATCAAATGCTAAAGCAAGAGAAAGAAGCAAACTTGGAGACAATGATTTTTCACCCGAAGTTCGGATCCTTGAGGGGATCCTACGTCTCCGTTGAGGCGGCTCGGTCACACTTGAGCCGGGGTCTCTTTCAACCCTCTTCCTCCCGGTGTTGCACAAATGCACTCGCCGGTCTTCACTCCTTTGATTCCTTCCCTTACGGAGGCGGAACCGGCCTTCACAAACTTCCCACGACCAACCACACAAAGCTCCGGTGGCTCGTGGCGACCTCCTAGCCGCCTAGGAGTCCTCAACCTCCAAGAGTAACAAATGCTCACGAAGAACAAGCTTGGAGATGAAATCAAGTGCTCAATCAACTCAAATCTCACTCAACCTAGCACCTCACCTCAAACTCTCCCAACCCTTCTCACAAGGGGATCACTTAGATCTAAGGGTAAAGAGGTGTTTTGGGGGCTCAAGAACAAGGGTATAGCACCTCTAATAAGTGGGAACACAGCCACTTTGAAGTGGGGAAGAAGGGGGCTTTATATAGAGGTCCCCAAAAACTAGCCGTTGGAGACAGCCGCACACAACCCGGAGACTCCGGACTCAAGTCCGGATAGTCCGGACTAAATAAGAAAGGCTAACAGAGAGACCCAACCCGGAGAGTTCGGAAAAATGTTCGGATAGTCCGGAATGTCCGGATAGTCCGGACTCAACCCGGATAGTCCGAACAGCACGGAGCAGCCCGACGAAAACGAGCATAACTTTTCACTCCGGACTCCGATTTCAGCGATTTTGGACTCTATCAAAAGCTAAGAACGAGGGCCACACAACTAACAAGGTCTCACTAACCAAAACTCAAAGGATAAATACAGATTTCACAAAGAATCCAAGGGAGACCTACAACTCTCACTTTCCGGCACCACCAACACCACTCTCTTTCTAAGATTCACAAGGATGGATCACTTGAGCACTTGACACATCTAAAAGTCATTCGACATCGCATCCCTCTTAATAGTACGGCAATCCTTAGACTCAAAATAAATCAAAGATAATATAAGTCTAGAAATAGTCACCTGCCGTCTTCTTTCTTGATGTCGATGCATGAAGACCTTCACCATATAATTGATGACATCTTCGCCTTGTCCAACTCGACTCGATTCACCTCATGAGACTCTCGTCCTATCAACCTTGACTTGATCATCCTCTCTGACGATCTCCACGCCAAGTCGCTCTTGACTTAGTCCTCAACTCTTGGTGACACCGCCGTCTTGTTGACCTCAGCTTAATGATCATCCTCCAAGATATCTTGGTCATCATACACATACGGGACCTAATTCTTTCCAAACTACTCATGAAAGACATTAGTCCCAAAAGCTCAATAGATATGAACAAATTGATATTTGTGAGCAATTGATTACAAGTGTTTCATAGGAAGAAGCACAATATAACTGGAAACACTTGACATAAGAAATGTTCTCTACTAAGTACATCATGATGAATGTGTAATTGATCTATATGCACTAGAGAGATAATTGCCAATATGATGAATCAATTAAATCATGGCAAGGATCACAGTCTTTACTTAAACGAAGCACATGATAGAATATACACGAATTGTACATGTGCAAATAATATTTGGAATAAGAGTAAATATGTGATCCAACACTAGATAAACTTCACTAAGAGAATTGCATGAGAAGATATACAAATAAAGCATGCATGCACCAAGTCAATCTATAGCAATATGAAGTTTAACTCTAGTTAATACATGCATACCATAATGAACTCAAATGAATATATATGCACAAATAAATATGACATGAACCAATGTGCATATATAAAAACAACATGCTACTTGGAGTTCACTATGCATTTACACGAAAGGAATGCAATAACAAATATAGAATAGATACCAAAATTGCATACCTTATCTTTGCTTAACCTTCCTATTTGATTTTCCTCTAAAAGATGAGACTGATACTCAACTAGGCAATAACATGTTAGTCTCATAGCAATATAATCATATTAGAGGTTTGTCATTTGCTAAGCACTAAGTTAAGCATTTACTTAATTGCATAGATTGTCATTATGAGTGTTTGTCATTAATCACCAAAATAACATAAGTGCCTAGATGCACTTTCAATCTCCCCCTTTTTGGTGATTTATGACAAACCTATTATCAATTGCATCAAATGACAATATTAAGATATTTTAGCATTAAAACAAGCATAAAGATACAATAAGAGATCATACTTACAAATCATCCCTTTTTGTCAATCGATTAGGGGACAATTGATAAATCCATAAATTCTCCCCCTTTTGTCATTAATCCCAAAAAGGTGCTTAAAAAATTCTTATTGTTTATTCAATAAAATTTGTTCTCCCCCTTGATTGCACACTCAATAAAAAGATTAGGGAGAAAATAAAATAAAGATAAGGAGCTAGTAATAGGACAATAATATTAAGCTCCCCCTAAATCTAGGCAAGATATGATACCAATTATTTCCAAGATTTAGGTAATAGATTTTTCTAGTTATACCAAATTGAAGAAGTCATGATTCTTAGGATATAAGTGATGCTTAAACATGACACACGAATATGATTTCACATATTCTTTAAACATCAAGATCATGAATCAAGATTGTATAAGTAAGATGCACTTTCATGATCAAGAATTATAAACTTATCAAGGGCATACCTCTTTGCAATGTGTCACCCATATGTACCTTTTAGTTCTTGATAATGCCGAATGCAAGTTAGATGACACTTCAAAACAATTTAGGATTAGAGGATACCTCTTGAAAGATACCAATTAATCATACCAATTGAAAAATACAACACCATTTAGAATAACACAATTTAGCATAATGGTGTGCACAGACATTATTGAATATGGTCAGAAAAGAAACACGTCCCTTTGTCGATTCTTGTCCACCGCATGTTCGAATTGGTCATGATCACCGCGCCCGGTCTTAGATCCCTCGTACTATGGAGCTCCTCTCCATTTCCTTCACCCCACCGTCGAAGATGACCCCTTTTCCAATACCTTGAACATCAATAGACAAGCACACGATTTCCGGGAACAAATATCTTTTAATTTGACCCAAGTTAGTTTGATAATGTCTAAGTACAACATGCATGATATATATGATATACAAGACAATACTCTTTGCATGCAATTTAAAACAATTCAAGATATCAATTAAAGATTTTATTACACCACTTGACAATGAAAATATTTGAAACTCATTCAATTTTAATCTTGACATCCACTTGTAAGAGAGACAATGAGTAAAACACATTCAACCTCACTCTTGAGCTTACAAGGGAAATTTTCTCTTTTCCATTATAAACTCGAAGTTATGCAAGAGAGAAAACATTTTGAGGCTAAGTTACAATTAAATCCAATTTTCAGAATAACTTAGCCAAAAGATACACTTTCATTTGAATGAAAACTTAAATAGATATGCTCCACTTAGAAGCTTGGAGCAATGAATAAGTTCACTTAGTTTTCATCTTGAAAGGCTTGCCAAGATTCCAATTTAAAACTCTTAAAATCTCAAAAAGATGCAAATAGCAAAGACAAAGTCGATTATAACTTTTAAACCATTGCTCAAATACAAAAATCATCAACGCGAACAGATCCGACTAAAATCCTCTTCGAGGGCTATGAAGACGAATATTGATTTGAGCAAAGGAGAAACCCAAAAATAGGATGAACAAGATATTGCAAGAAAGTATAGATAGCAATTTAAGAATCGCCGAAAGACAACCGGATACTCGGTGTTTTGATCCGAGTGTCGGATAATCCGGATACTCGGATAGATCACCGGATACTCGGGTTGTTCAAATTTTCATCCCTAAAATCAACATTTTGAATTTGGATCAAATCTTGATCAAATGAAGTCCAATAGCCATAAGATTTTGCGAAATGATCCATGAACATCCAAGAGACTTTTTGCAAAAGGATTTTCTCAAATATCACTCTCCAATCAAAAATAGGTCATTAGAAGCATTGGAGGTTTAGTTTTGACACTAAGTCAAATAAAGTCAACAATCTTGCAAATGAGTTCAAATAAATTTGAGAATTTTCAGATATGAACTCCATATGTGAGAGAAGGTTTTCCAACAAGGATTTTCAATAAATAAATTTCATTTCGAGAAATATGATGAAAGATGCATATGAAACACATAAAAGATTAAGATTTTCACCAAATCCTTAAAATGGAACCAAATGAGTTTTGATTGGTAATATGCACTTATATGGCTTTATATGATTTAGAGATATGTTTATAAGCCTATTTGCATAATCAAATCCATTCAAATCGTAAAATCCAACTTAATGCAAGAGTATGCCAAGTAAGATCGAAAGAGAGAAAAAGGCATAACTATTTCAAATTAAGTTGAAATTACTTGAAATTGTGCAGAAACATTATTTAGACTCTCAAGAAACTTTTACAAAAAGAATTTTCCAAAAAGGAGTCTCCAATCAAAAGATATGCCAAATTTTGCTTTGTAGGCATGATTTTTACTCAAAGAGAAGAAAAGTCAAAACTTTTTCAAATTGAGTCCAAATGGTTTGAAACTTTCCAGAAATAAACATTGGACTATTTAGAAGGTTTCCCAACAAGAATTTCATTAAAAGGAATTTTCGTTCAAAAGATATGACAAAATGCGCTTTGTAGGTTTGAAAAGAAATTGAATTTTCACCAAATGCTCAAAATGCATTCCGGATTGAAATTTATGGAGATTTGAACTTTCATAGCTTTGTATGAGTAAGAAATACTATTTCAATCCAAGATATGCAAATAAATCCAATTCAAATAGCGAAATCCACAAAATGCAACAACGGGTCATTTTGGGTCAAATGGATGATTTTGGCCAAATTCAAATGGCTATAACTTTTGAACGGTTGGTCGTTTGGAAAAACTTTGAACTAAAGAAATGCTTAAAATGACCAACCCTATGAGTTTTGTATTGACAACTTTTTCAAAAACTCAATAGATTTTAACTTATAAAAAATATTTCATTTAATTCAAAAACAAGATCATATAAGATCCATTTGAGGCCAAAGTTTGACTTTTAGCTTCTAGCCAAGGGTTAGATACTTGAAAATATTTGAAATGCATTTGAAAACATTTTAGAAGACTATTTTCATAAGATTTTGCATTTCAAACAAATATTTTGCTTTTAACCCTTTTTGAAGCAAGTTAAATAGGAAATAGTTTTTCATAAAAAGCCTCAAAATACAACTCAATTCGGATTTCATGCAATTTCAATTTCCATGGCTTAGAATTGATTATCAAGATGGTTTCTAGCCAAGATTTGTAATGAAATCCAACTTGAATGCTAAGATTTGAGCAATATGCTTAAATAAGCTATTTTAGTTCAAACCAAAAACTTTTCGGGCTAAATTGATTTCAATATATTTTTCATTTTGAAAGCTTGTAAAACATTTGAAATACATATTAGAATACTTTTACAAAGCTTTTCACAATTTTGGGCCTTTTAAACATAAGATTTGACTTTTGACCAAAATGGTCCTTTTGAAATAGCTATTTGTAAAACAAAGCCAAATATTTCAACACAAGATTCAAATGAAAAAATAAGATGAGATATAGAGATTTGAATTTTGTGTATGAGTCTTAAATATCATTTTGAACTGAGATACTATACAAGATCTAGTCCAAATGAAGAAACTCACAAAGTGCAATAGTATTACCATTTTGGGTCAAGTATAGTTTTTGAGCGAGTTTCAAAATCAAATAACTTTTGATTAGTTGGTCTTTTGAAAATCATTTGAACACGAAAGTTGTTAAGAATGACCAACACTAGCTTTTTCCTTTTGGAATTATTTTCAAAATCCTTTTACATTTAATTCTATGAAAATTATAAGTTTAAATCCAAAATAAGATACTAGAAACTTGATTTTGGGCATGAAACTCATTTTCTTTGTAAAATAGATTTTTGAAGCCAAAACCCTTTGAAAAATGTTTCAAATACATTTGTATACATTTTGCAATTAGTTTTTTCACAAGAATACTAATAGTATACAAAATTTTGACTTTTGGCTAAATGGCTTGATTTTGAAAATATATGTTAGCACTTATATAAATATGGGCACATGTAGGGATGCAATATACATGGATATGAATTAACACTCCCCCTTAATGTGCCACTTACTCAAACTTGCTCAAGATTGCAATCAAAACAATTAATAAGCATGAGCAAGCATATAATCAAGCAATCTAAATTGATTTTCATGAATAATGCAATATAACCTACACAAGGCTATAAGCTATAAGAATCAATTTAAATACTTGTTACCCGAGATGGCATTGGTTCATGATTGGAGTGATCATCCTCATGCTTGGCTCCATTTTGCAAATGATTAAGTCATCTTCCCTTTTGAAGAAGCCAAACGTCCAATCCATCTCATATTGCCTAAAAATCTTTTAGGCGGTTTTTGGTACCCAATCCTTGTTGGGTCCAACAATGTTAGTCACAATAGATTTTGGAACCCAAATGGTCCTAATTTGGATATTATTGAATTGACTAACATAATTAGAAATAGGTTTGCAATAATTATTCCTCCTAGGCAAATGATTGGCATTTTTATGAAAAGGCTTAGGAGGTGTCGGCGTTTTCGAGCGCCGGCAAGTAAATTTGTAAGTCTAAGGGGTCGCGCATTCCACTCCCTGAATGGTTAGACTCGAGAGTCCAAGATGTATACTGGTTCGGGCTGAAAGTCCCTACTCGATTCGGATGGCGTATTGTATTGCTTTGCACAACGCTTTCTGAGATGAGGCGCTAAATTACCTAAGCTCCTCCTGTTCTCATGTGTTCCTCCTTTAGAATCGTTAGTCCCGCCTCCTTTTATACGTAAGGAAGGGGCAGTTACATCGAGAGTCGAGGAAGGCGAGGCGACCTATGCTAGGAGCTCGGTCCTTCGTCCCGTGGACTGAGTCGCCACACGTCTTGCCCATCTTTGGGTCGGCACTTTGGTGGTCGTGGAGGTTAGGTATTCCCGAAATAGCGTACTTGCCCTCTGTGATCCTTACGAATCTTGCCGACGCGGCGGTGTGTGACGTTGGCGCGCCTCGGGAGGAAGCGTCGTTAAATCTTGACTGCGATCGTTTGATGGGGCCGGAAGCTCGACTTGGCGATCACCAAACCTTCTAGGAAGGAGCCACCGCCTTGTGTAGTCACTCCGATTGACCTTGTTCGCGAGTGCGTGAGCGGTAGGTGATGAGGGCCCCGACACGCGGCCCTCGGCGTCTGTCACCTTGGTTCGGCCGAGTCGGAGATCCCGCCCGCCAAGGGGTCGGGGCGCCGTCCGGCCGGAGTCGGAGATCCCGCCCGCCAAGGGGGCGGAGCGCTGTCCGGCGGATTCGCTTCCCTGGCCGGTCGGGCGGATGTCTTGTGGGTCTCGAGCGATTCGGTCGGTGGCGGGCGGGCGTGGCTGTTAAATTTGGAGATATGCTTGAGGCCGCCGGTTCGTCGCCGGGCCGTTAGGGTACCCTCGTTATTAGTATTCGTCAAGAGCCCCAACTCCCGGCGATTTCGATAGATTCGGTTGGGGTTGAACTTGGATGAGTGGTGGTGGGGCACGGTGGGTCGGTCGGCCGATCCGGTTAGCGATTTCATCAAGTATACCCGACGGATCCGGCGGCTGCCTCGAGCTTGGCGGGGCATTTGAATCACGGAGGCTTTAATCGCCTCGTTGCACATGCCGAGCATGGCTTAGTGTGCCCTTTGTTTCGCCTTCTTGATCGCCGGGTTACAGTGCGGGGCGCCGTTTCGGCGCCGCATTTACTCGAGACGCTGATCTCCCTTCATCCGCTATATAAGGGCTTGCTAGAGCGATGGACCCTTAGACCAAAATCCTCCTTTTGATCCTTGAAATGGAGGCATCCTTAGTCTTGACTTTGGTGATGACGCCGTGAGAAGAAGAAGATCCTTTGGCCGAAGCTTTGAATGAGTACGACCGGCGATGGTCGAGCTCTGGGAAGAAGCCGCGCTTGTGATGTAGTTCTTTGTTGGCGTCTTTGCTTGAGGTCGTTCCGAGGCTTAAGGTGGTAAGGAGGCCCTTCTTGAGGCGATGGTGCGAGGGCGCGGCCGTTGTCGATCTTGGCGGCGTCGATGTCATTGAGCGGCAGCGGCGGCATGCCATTCCGTGGCTATGTCGGCGCCTCGCCGACCGGGCAGGGCTACCAGCAGTCGTCTCCAACGACCTCAGTCCGCCGATCCCAAGGTCCGTCGACCGACTGTGCAAGGAAGGGCCTACCAAGCAGGTCACTTCCAACGACCTCGAGTCCACCGATCCAAGATCTGTCCCGTCGACCAGGCAAGGGCCTGCAGGAAGTTTGATGCGGATATGTTCCTGCCGTAGTGTTGGGTAGGTATCTTTTTTTGAGCTCGCCAGGTAGCTCATGTAATGTTGTGTAAAGTTTGAGTCTGCTGGCATATAACGAAATCTTCTTTTATGAAATGTCTTCGCGATGAGTTTGCTTTGATTTTAATCGTCGTGGATAGACCGGGCCTTGATCGGCAGGAGCAACCGCGAGAGTGCTCGTTTAACGTTGTAGCTAGATTCGCCTTGGTGGCTCAGTGGCGACCGGATGCCTCTGTGAGGTTCGGTGTCCGAGTGCTTGTTTAACGTCGTAGCTAGACAAGGTGCCTTGGTCGGCGGGGACGACCCAATGCCTCTGTGAGGTTCGGTGTTCGAGTGCCTTGGTGGCGGGACGCACCGGATACCTCTGTGAGGTTCGGTGTCCGAGTGCCTTGGTCGGCAGGATGACCGGATGCCTCGAGAGGTTCGGTGTCCGAGTGCCTTAGTAGGCGGGGACGACCGGATGTCTCTGTGAGGTTCGGTGTCCGATCGCCTTGGTCGGCGGGGCGACCGGATGCCTCTGTGAGGTTCGTGTCCGAGTGCTCATTTAACGTCGTAGCTAGACAAAGTGCCTTAGCCGGCAGGGACGACCGGATGCCTCTGTGAGGTTCGTGTCCGATCGCTTTGGTGGCGGGACGGCCGGATGCCTCTGTGAGGTTCGGTTGTCCGATCGCTTTGGTCGGCGGGACGGCCGGATGCCTCTATGAGGTTTGGGTGTCCGAGTGCTCATTTAACGTCGTAGCTAGACGGTGCCTTAGCCGCGAGGACGATCGGATGCCTCTGTGAGGTTCGGTGTCCGATCGCCTTGGTCGGCAGACGACCGGATGCCTCTGTGAGGTTCGGTGTCCGATCGCTTTGGTCGGCAGGACGACCGGATGCCTCTATGAGGTTCGGTGTCCGAGTGCTCATTTAACGTCGTAGCTAGACAGTGCCTTTAGCCGCGAGGACGGCCGGATGCCTCTGTGAGGTTCGTGTCCGATCGCTTTGGTCGGCGGCAGACGACCGGATGCCTCTGTGAGGTTCGGGTGTCCGACTGCCTTGGTCGGCAGGACGACCGCATGCCTCTATGAGGTTCGGGTGTCCGAGTGGTCATTTAACGTCGTAGCTAGACAGTGCCTTAGCCGGCAGGGACGACCGGATGCCTCTGTGAGGTTCGGGTGTCCGACTGCCTTGGTCGGCAGGACGACCGGATGCCTCTGTGAGGTTCGGGTGTCCGAGTGCTCGTTTAACGTCGTTGCTAGACAGTGCCTTAGTCGGCAGGGACGACCGGATGCCTCTGTGAGGTTCGGGTGTCCGAGTGCCTTGGTCGGCAGGGACGACCGGATACCTCTGTGAGGTTCGGGTGTCCGAGTGCCTTGGTCGGTAGGATGACCGGATGCCTCTGAGAGGTTCGGGTGTCCGACTGCCTTGGACAGCAGGACGACCGGATGCCTCGTGAGATTCGGTGTCCGAGTGCTCGCTTAACGTCAGAGCTGAGACAAAGCCTTAGTCGGCGAGGACGACCCAATGCCTCTGTGAGGTTCGGTGTCCGAGTGCTCGCTTAACGTCGTAGCTAGACAAAGGTGCCTTAGTCGGCGAGGACGCACCCAATGCCTCGTGAGGTTCGGTGTCCGATCGCTTTGGTCGGCAGACGACCGGATGCCTCTGTGAGGTTCGGTGTCCGAGTGCTCGCTTAACGTCGTTGCTAGACGGTGCCTTAGTCTCCGGGGACGACCGGATGCCTCGTGAGGTTCGGTGTCCGAGTGCCTTGGTCGGCGGGATGACCGGATGCCTCTGAGAGGTTCGGGTGTCCGACTGCCTTGGTCGGCAGGACGACTGGATGCCTCTGTGAGATTCGGGTGTCCGAGTGCTCGTTTAACGTCGTAGCTAGACAGTGCCTTAGTCGGCAGGGACGACCCAATGCCTCGTGAGGTTCGGTGTCCGAGTGCTCGCTTAACGTCGTAGCTAGACAAAGCCTTAGTCGGCGAGGACGACCCAATGCCTCTGTGAGGTTCGGTGTCCGAGTGCTCGCTTAACGTCGTAGCTAGACAAAGCCTTGGTCGGCAGGGGACGACCCAATGCCTCCGTGAGGTTCGGTGTCCGAGTGCTCGCTTAACGCCGTAGCTGGACGTGAGTGCTCATTTACCGTCAGAATCGGGCGTGAGTGCTCGCTATCGTCGCAGCCGGGCGTGGGGCATCCTTCCCAGTCCTCGCTCGGGCGAGGGTAATCGCGAGAAGAATGGCCACCGTCTATCCCACATGTATACCCCATCCGCAGTGTGGGACCGGAGGGTGAGCGAAGCACGCCACTGCGTTGGTTTGAACGCCGTGCTCGTGGAGCTAATAGCGGGTAGTCCGAGTGGGTCTGGGAGGTCCAGCCAAGGGGACCCTTCCGAGCGACGGTCCCAGCAGTAGGGTGTCCCGGCCTGCGTGGGGCGACCCATAAAAACCTTTCTTTACTCAATCCCAGTATGGACCTGGGTCGTCCGCCAACCCAGAGCACACCGGTGTCGCCATTGATGAGCTCCCGGAGAGTGTGAAGTATGGTCTCGACGCGAGTAGAGGTGATTAGGCCGTCACCAACCTAACCGAGGGCCCACCGTGGGGCTCACCTCATACCAACCCCTTGCTCAAGTTTTTTTGGGCGGCCTTATACCCATCCGCGGGTAGGCCTTTTGAACCTGACTTCTCGCTGGGCCCGGCGCAAGCCATAAAGCTTTAGTCCTTGGGGCCGCAGCGCCCAGTGGGTTTCGCGCGCCCGAGCAACTGCTCCGCCTAAAGGCGAGACCAAGAGGTTACGGGACACGTTGTTCGGCGCGCGTCTTTATGGCTCTTGCCACCGACATGACAGGATTAAAAGCGAGTGGTATTGGAACCGGAGTTACAGTGGCGCAATAGGCGAGGGTGGACGCGACGCTTCATTTGAGGGGTGCACGCCGCGGCGGCGCTTGCTTGTCCTCTATAAATACGCCTGCGTTAGGGTGCTCCGGGTAGTCACGCTTTCTTGCCTTCTTTGTCTCGTCTGTCAAACAAGAAAAGCACCAGAGAGCCAAGGAAAGAAAACCCCACCTTTCTTTCTCACCTTCGATCGCCTCTTCGTGAAGATGTCGTGGCCGGAGTGCTCGCGCAAGACAACCGGCGCTCGGCTTGGTGAAGAAGGGCTTCCTCATGCCGCAGACCCTTCCTACCGGAGGTGCCGATCGGGCAAATCACCCCGCCGCGGCGACGCAGGTCGTGGTGCTCGCCTCGTTCTTGGCGCGGCTTTGGCTCGCCACGCACCCGCTCGTCCGAGGCTGCCGTCTCACTACAAGGTGGAGGTGCACCATCTCAACCCCAATGGGGTCCTCTACATCGCCATCTTCATCACGCCGCGAGGCCTTCCGGGATCGAGCCGCACTGGGCGTTGTGGAGGCACTTCTTCGTGCAAGGCTCGGAAAGACAGCCGCGTCGGACGCCGTGGCGCCTGGTGGCTCGCCTCGGCTTCGCCCGGCCGAGCACGGAGTACTGGAGGTAAAGCCCCTCGTCCAACAAGGGCCGGGCGTTCGAATGGCTCGTTCGTAACGTCGGCGAGCGCCCTCGCTTTCACCGGCGAGCTTCCCATGGCGGAGGAGCGGTGGGCCGGGCGCCAAAAGAGGGAGAAGAACAAGCCGGCCTCGATCGTGGAGCGGATCGGGGCTCAAAGGAGGCGGGCTCACCGGGGGCGTTGTTGTGCGTGCCTTTATGGGGATGCGCGTGCAACCTTGTGCCAAAGCCGCACTTTGTTCCGCATCTGGGGCCGTCCGACCGGGCGAGGATGGCGTAACCCGAGTTGGCGCGTCGAGGTGGAGGCCCGGTGGCGGCCGCACGCGGGTGGAAGCGCCACGGTGGCTACGGTGGCCACCCGAGCTATTCTCGGCTCACCCGCCAACTGTAAGTCGGTGAAATTTCTTTCGCTTCTCTTTTCTTTGTCCCTAGCATTTGGTCCGACCGCATTCTGCATCCTCTTAGGGGCTCATGGGATGTCTTCGGCGCGCCGCCCCCGGGATAAGGAGGCGCGGGCGGCCGCCCGGGCGAAGACGGCAGAGGCTGACTCCTCCCGCAAGAAGCAGAAGGAGGAAAGGAGGAAGAAGAAGCATAAGGAACGCTGGCGGCTGGCTACGGCGAGGATGTGTCTGAGTCCACCGCGTGGGGACAACCTCCACTGACAGCGGCGGAGCGCTCCGACCATCCCTATGGTGGGTTTTTCTCGACCACGATCGGGCGGCTCGAGCGTGGACCCGGCCTAGGGCGGCACCACGGGCCCTGTGGCGCGATCCCAGCGGGGGTGATCTTGCGCTTCGCGGCCGCCGCAGCGCCTTCGGTGCGAGGCGGCCGGGAAGTGACCACTGACGACTTGGCGGGGGTCGGAAAGAGGCGCGCGTGCCACGTACCCGCTCGGCCTTGTAAGTCTTTCTTTTTATTGGAGCATTTCTTTGCGGCAAAGCCGCCCGAGCGACTCTTGAATCTTTGTAACGTGCAGCGCCTACACGGGCATGATCGTGGGGCGTGCCGCAGCGGCTCTGCAAGTAACAGCGCCGGTGATTTCGGCGACTTCGATCGGGTCGGTGGCGGTCGCGGTGTCGGCGGCCGAGGGCGCGGTCGCCTTCGAGGGGACGGGGCCTCACCCGGAGGTCGAGGCCGAAGAAAAACTTCCGCCGCCTCCGGCGGGGACCCCACCGGACGACGTGATCATCCTTTTGGAGGATGAGACGACGGTGCCGCCGGCGATCGCGCCATTCGAGGCGGAGCTGGTGACGGAGGTGCTCGACCCTTTGTCCCAGGGGGAGGTGCCGACCGATGCCCCTCAGGTGCAGGTCGCCGAGGGGGTTTCTGAAGGGTTGACCTCATCGCCCTTGCCCATGGTGCTTTGACGCGACGCCCCGCCCGAACGAGCGAACGAGGCGTCTGGCCGGTGTAGTCCCGGGTCGGGCGCCATGGGCCGTCGGAGGAGAGCGAGCGGCCGCCCTCTTCAAGGCTACCGGACGGCGAAGCGAGATAGGCGGATCCGTAAAGGTCTGGCTCTTGCTCTGGAGTCTTCCACTGGTAGCGCCGGGCACGATGGTCGGGAGTCCGGCCATCGCCTGTAAGTCACCAAAGGCTCGACTGTTGCACATTTTTTATAGTTCTTCCGTGCGACTAACGGAGTGCCCACGTTTTTGCAGCACTTGCGGGCTCACTTCGGCGCCCGTGTTGAGCTCTGCAGCGCTCAGCTACGGGCGGTGGCGGTGTAGTGGAGGAGGCTGGTCAGTTGCGCTTGAGCTGCGCCTAGTCCAGAGGCCATGGACATTAGGCGGTCGAGGCGGTGGAGATCCGCCAGGCTTGAAGAGGCCATGAAGGCCCTTTATGATGAGCGCACAGGAGCCAAGGTCTTGAGGCGAAGTGGTGGAACCGAGTCCTCTCGGACGAGGTCACCGAGGCCAAGGATGCCGCCGCTGCGTGGAGGACCGCGCAGACGCAGTAACACGCTTGCGACCGAGCGAAACCAGGCTCGGGGATGCCGACCGAAGTTCGATTACGAGCGGCGATCGCCGTAGGACCTGGCTGATCTGAGGACTTCATACGAGGCGCTCAAGAAGGAAGCTGGCAATCTGACCAACTCTGCGGCCGGTGTCTCAATTCTTCAATTAAACCTAGGGGAGACCCACAGGCGAACTTATCCAAATCGCCGCAATCGCAGAGGCACGTAAGAAGAATCGGCCACCGTGAGGCGCAGAGAACGGCAGCAGATGCTCGCGACGTGGCGATCGTGGCGGGGCGAGGCCCGTGCGGCGTTGAAGGTTGCGGAGGACGGTCGGGCGAGATGGGCGCGGCGGAGGCCCTTCTCAAGGCGGCGGAAGTTCGCGATCGCATCCTTGGAGCCGGCAGCCCGAGTGCCCTTGCCCGTCTTGGCCCGTGCGGACCGTAGAGGAGGCGGTGATCATCGTGCTGCGCTTGGAGCTTGCCGGCGCGGTCAACACCGCCTCGCACTACGACGGCATCGACCTCGCGGTGGTGAGCGGCGGCGTAGCGGAACCGACCGACGAGAGATCGACGGTTTGAGCTCCCGGTCGAGCCGCATGCCCGGGAGATCGCCCGACCACATCCGCCGCAGCAGTCGCCTCCGAAGCCGAGGCGACCAACTCTCCGCCTCGCCACCGGCCGCCACCAGAAGAATAAAAAAGTTAGCTTTATCCTTTTAGATTGTAAAGACCGCTATGTAAACAATCTCGAATTTATCAAGTTCCAAAATCGCCTCTCGTCCTCTTTCGTATTTAGGGTGAAGTTTGACCGACCATAGCCTTAAGGACCGCGAGGGTCACTTATCGCGTAGGTCGGTCGCTTTGGGAGGGGCGAGGTGGATTGGAGACTTGGCTATGCAAAATGATTAGGCGACGCTTGTGAGGGATAGGAGTGTTCTAGACCGCCAAGGATCTTTTCACTTGGGCACTTCCTTCTTCCGAAGTGCTACTTAGCAACCATAGTCGGGCGAGGCCGTAACACTTGGGTTGATAGGGTTACCGCTCGATGGACCTCATGACCGGTCGGGTCACGTACACTCATAAGCGCGTGGGATAGCCGAGCTCGTGCGGGGAGGTGTTCCTCGCCGACCAAAGGTCACTCCACTCGTACTTCCTTCTTCCGCAAGTGTTAGCAACCATAGCCGTAGGCGAGGTCGTGAGCACTTGGGTCGAAGGGGTTCCGCTTCGGGAAGGACCTTGTGGTCGGTTGGGTCATCAACCCGCGCAGCGCCGACCGGGAGCAACTGAACGTGGGCGCCGAAGGCGCCCGAGTCGTCGCATGGCGACAGTGCTCGGAAGGGAAAAAGTAAAGAGCATGCTAGGAAGAGGAAAAGAGTTTAGGATAGAATCGCCTTAACTTTTCTATATTCCATGCATTCTAAGGATACTGGCCGTCGGCGCCCTTGAGTCGAAGGTGCGGGCCGGAGGATCTCCACGACGGTGAAGGGCCTTCCAGTGGCGATACCATGCTTATCCTGCTTTGGTTTGGACCGTGGCAGACCGTGTCGCCAAGACCGAAGACCGCCCTCGAACGGCCGTGTGATAACGTCAGAGCTTGTTGATACCGCCGATCGCAGGATGGCCACGCCATGCGCCTCGCCGATCCGGTCGACGGCATCTTGTTGTCGGCGAGCCCCGAGCCTCCTCGAAACTTGTAATCTTGGGCGCTATACCTGTGCAGCCGGCAAGACGGCGGCTGGCGTCGTATACCATGAAGAACGGTGTGAACCCGGCCGCCGGGTCGGTGTGGTCCACGGACTCCGAGGACGGAGGGTAGCTCGGTCACCAATACCCGCGGTGCTTGAGCCGATCGAAGATCCGCGCTTGAGCCCTTGAAGGATCATGCCGCTTGCGCGCCGACCAGCCGTTGGTCCGCGGATGGGCCACGGCGCCCAATCGACGCGGATGTTGAAGTCATCGCGATCTTGAGGAACTCCTTCCCGTGAACTGCGTTAGATTTAGCCGGTGATGATGGAGTTTGGGACTCGAACCGAAAGACTATGTCGCGGAAGAAGATGGCCGCTTGCCGACGTGACGCCACGACCGGCTTGGCCTCTATCCATTTGGTGAACTTGTCCACCGCGACGAGCAATGGGTAAAGCCCCGGCGCTTTCTTGAAAGGTCTGACCAGATCGAGTCCCCAAACCGCAAAAGGCCACGTGATGGGGATCGTGCGCAAGGGCCCGAGTGGCGGATGTGTGCGCTGGCAGAATTGGCATCCTTCGCAGTGCGTCACGATGTGCTCGGCGTCGGACATGGCGGTCGGCCAATAGAAACCTTGCCGAAAGGCCTTTCCCACAAGAGATCGGGCGCAGCGTGGTGACCGCAAATTCTACTGTATGTCGCCCGTGCCAGCTTGTTTCCCTTAGTCGATCAGATGCACTTTTGGAGGACCCTGCAGAGGCCTTTTGTAAAGGTCTGGGCCGACCAGACGAAAGACTTTGCCGTACGGCGAGGCGCCGCCCTCGGTCGGGTCGGGAAGTGACCCGTCCACAAACGATCTATGAAGGGCTTTCTCGGTCGGACTCGGTCGCTAGCACGCTGCGCTCGACCCGCCAAGTCTCGCCGATCGCGCGGCGGTTAGGGGCGACGTGCTAGGTAGGTCGGGGACCGCCGCCACCGGCCCACCGGATGGAAGGTCGCAGAGGTCGCAGACGAAGATCCCGGCGGACCGGCTCTCTGCTGAGGCCGATTGGCTAGGTAGTCGGCGTCGCTATTGTAGCGTCGGTAGCTATGGTGAAGCTTCGAAACCCTTGAACCGCTCTTGAGCCTGCGCGCTTCGACAAGACGAGGCCATACGGCGTCTCCTGGCTCCGCGCCTTCATGACTTGGTCGACGACAAGCTTGGAGTCCCCGTGGACGTGGAGTCGGCGAGCACCGAGGTCGGCAGCGATCCGAGACCGCTGACGAGGGCCTCGTGCTTCGGCGACGTTGTTGGTGGCGCCGAAAAGCGGCCGATGGCGATCGAAGCTTGTTCCCGAGCCGGGAGATGATGATTTACTCCGCGCCGCGCCGTTCTTGTTGTAAGACCCATCGGTACATTGTCCAAAGGTCGGGGTCTTGATCACCGTGGTGCCTAGGTTTGGTCCACTCGGCGACGGTCGCTAGGGCTCGCGACTTGATCGCCGTCCGAGGGACGTATGTGATGTCGTGGCCGCCGAGCTCGAGCGCCCACTTGGCTATCCTTCCCGAGGCGTCGCGGTTATGGACGATCTCTCCGGCGGGGGCGTGGTCACCACGTGATGGTGTGTTTATCGAGTAGTGGACGAGCTTTCTCGCCGCAATGAGCACCGCGTAGAGTAAGCTTCGCACTGTGGTACCGAGCCTTGACTCGGAAGGACCTCGCTAATGAAGTAAACCGGCCGCTTGTACCTTGAGTTCGCGCCCTTCTTCCTTCGCTCCACCACGAGGGCCGCGGCGACTTTGGGTAGTGGCGGCGATGTAGAGAAATGAATGTTCACCGGTGCCGTGGCGATCGGGGCGGAGGCGAGGACAGAAGGCCTTCAGCGGGTGAGGGCCTCTGAGCCACGGGTCCAAATGAGCGGTCGGATCTCTTGAGTAGCTCGTAGAGTGGCATTCGCGCCGCCGAGGCGAGACACGAAATGGCTCAAAGCCGCCAACATTGGTCGACCTCTGGACCCCCTTGAGGTTGCTGATTGGGCCCATCCTTGCGATTGCCGATATCTTCTCCTGGTTGGCCTCGATGCCTCGCTCGGAGACAATGAAGCCAAGGAGCTTCCCTTTGGGGACCCCGAAGACGCATTTCTCGGGATTGAGCTTTACGCGGAATCGCCGAAGGTTCGCGAAGGTCTCTTCCGGTCGGGGATAAGGTCGCCGGCCTTCTTGGTCTTTACGACAATATCGCCGACGTACACCTCAACGTTACGGCCGATCTGTCATTGAAGCACGTTTGCATACATCGCCGGTATGTAGCGCTCAAGCGTTTTTAGCCGAACGGCATTGTAACGAGCAGAATGAGCCGAACGGAGTAATGAAGGAAGTCGCGAGCTGGTCGGACTCCTTTAGCGCAATCTGGTGGTAGCCCGAGTAGGTATCCAGAAAAGAGAGGGACTCGCACCCTGCGGTGGATTCGATGACTTGGTCGATGCGGGGCAAAGGGAACGGATCCTTGGGACACGCTTTGTTGAGACTCGTATAGTCAACGCACATCCTCCATTGCCCATTTTTCTTTTTACAAGTACGTGGTTGGCTAGCCACTCGGGTGGCGCACCTCTTTACGAACCTGCGGCCCGAGGTTTGGCGATCTCCTCCCTATGATCCCCGCCTCTCCTCGTCGAAGCGGCGCGGGCGTTGGGCGGCAGGCTTTGAGCCCGGTCGGATGCTCAAGGAGTGCTCGGCGACTTCCTTGATTCTGGCATGTCGGAGGACCTCCATGCGAAGACGCCTTTGTTGGTGCGGAGGAGTCGACGCAGCGCGCTTCCGCTTTGGCGGGAGCGTGGCTCGATCCGCACGGTCTTGGTCGGATCACGTGGATCGATCGCGACCTCCTTCGTGTCCTCGGCGGACTTGATGATCCCGCCCCGACTTCTTTGGACTCGGGGCGGATTCGGAGGCTTCCTCTTGAGGTTGTCGAGCTCGGCAGACGCGATGATCGCCGAGGCAAGCTCACAAGCTAACTGCGCTCGCGGTTGTAGGCAAGCCGAAAGATGATGCCACGGTGATGACTCCTCGTGCCCGCATCTTCGACTTGAGGTAGGCGTGGTGGGGACCGCCATGAACTTGGCGTAACACGGCCTTTCCAGGATGGCATGGTAAGAACCGGGAAATCCACGACCTCAAAAGCGAGGGTCTCGGTGCGGAAGTTTCCGGTTCCCCAAAGGTAACGGCGGTCGACCGCCTGAGTGGATGGGCTCATTGCGGCAGAATGACGCCATGGAAAGGCGCCTTCTTTGGGTCGGAGGGTTGAGCACGGACCCTATAGCGTCGAGCGTCCTCGGCGTAGGATGTTGAGGCCGCCCTCAGGATCCATCGACACCTTTGAAAGCGCTTCTTCCCACGACGGCGACCACTGTGGGTATCTCCGGCCGTGGAGCGTGGTCGGGTGATCGGTCCGATCAAAGGTGATCGGGAACTCGACCACCGGAGGTATTGGGGGCGCATGGCGCGACGGTGTGGACCTCGCGATAAGCGAGCTTGGCCGCGCTTGTCTGCATAGCAGGCGGTCCTCCAAAGATCATGAGGCAGCCGTCGGTTTGAGGAACTCGTCGTCGCCTTTTCTCTCTGACCCACGGGGCGCGTGAGCTTCTTCCTTGCCACAGCGGCGTTGCGGGACGCCGGAGAGTAACGCCTCGTGCCCTCGCGATCCGGTACTTGTGCTTGACGGAGAACCCGTGGTTTGGGCACGGGCCATCCATCAACTTCGAAGTGGTGGAGCGCGACGGTCGGTCGCACCTTTGCTTGCGCGGCGGTTGACGATGGCGACCACTTGGGTCTCGCGGATCTGCTTCCGTCCGCTTAGTTTGTCGGAGGCGGTCGGAAGGGACCCGATGTGGACGCCGGATTCTATTTGGGCCTTTCTCCTCAAAGATGGCCCCACACCTCCTCGCCGGAGGCGTGGTTGAGTGGCGATATCGAGGAGCTCCTTGGTAGTTACGGGCTTGAGGCAACCTAGTTTGTGTACCAAGGCCTTGCGGAGAGTCTGTAGATGAATGCTCCCACGACATCGGTGTCGGAGATGTCGGGGAGCTCGTTACTGCACCGGCGGGAAAACGCCGGATGTAGTCGGAGGTTCCCAGGCTGCTTTGCAGCCTTTCGAGTCGAGGAGTTTCGAGGCGCCAGGTGCCTCGGAAGTTGCCGACGAAGAGGCCTTCAAGTCGGTCGATTCCAAATGGTTTTGGCGGGCAAGTACTCGAGGCGAGCTCGGGCGTCCGCGAGGTAGATGGGAAGGTCTTGGATGATGAAGAGGTCATCCGTTGCTCCTCCCGCCCGACATGCGAGCCGTAATCTTGAGCCGAGACACACCGGTTTGTGGCCCGTGTATTTAGCAATGTTGGTGGCGCCGGAA